>CAAAJI010000701.1:4891-14917 GCA_900642245.1 Fragilaria radians | reverse complement strand
CTAGTCAGAGGAGCTAGTAACTCACTTCTGCAAAACCACATGCTGCGGTAGGAGTTAACTATGCCAATAAACCGGCATAGTTCTTTTCTGGTTTTTGGAGCCTTAACCTTAAGAATGGCTTCCACCTAATTATACACTGATTGGATACCTTTTCTGGTAATCCAGTAACCCAGATATTCAATCTGTTCAGCAAAGAACTTTGATTTGGATGCATTGACTCTCATACCAGCAGTTGAGAGCCTTGCTAGTACCATCTCCATCTTAGTCAGGTGGTCTGCAAAGTTGCTATTTGTTAGAATTAACAAATCATCCAGATATGTCTTTACTTACTCCAAATCTTGGGTCAGTTTGACATGACATTTTGGAAAACATCTGGGGCAATTTTGATACCCATGGGTAAGCGTTTGTACTTATATTTTCCCCAAGAAAATATGATAGTTCACAGCTTTTGGGCATCCGTATCCAATTTGATATGGTAGTAGCCCATGTTCAAATCTAGAGCCGTGGTAAAGGAAAATCCTTCCATGGATCTGATCATGTCTGGAATGGATGACATTGAAGTAATGAATTGAGTTTTCTGAAATCAGAAACAACTCTTATAGTTACATTCTCCTTGGCAATTGCAAATGTTGGGGAGGTCCATTCAGAAGTATAATCTTCTTCAAGGACCCCAATGTCCACTAATCTTGCAATTTCCTTGCGCAGTTGCTGCTCTACTGATCTAGGAACAGTATAAGGCCGAGCATGTACTGGCTTAGATCCCTGGTCTATCAAGTTTAGACTTACTGGAGCCATGTTGAATTCTCCTAATGTGCCATCAAAGAGATGTTCATATTTTTGGAGTATTTGGAGTAACTGGCATTGTTCCTCTTCATTGGGGTTTTCACAAGCTTTGGTGACTTCTTCTAAGATTGCAGGTTTGTATTCTGCATCCAGGATCTTGGTGGAACCAGAAAACTCATCCAAAAGACTCTGAGGTTCTTTTGCAGTCAAGTTTATCTCAGTAATGGCCTTCTGAGAATTCAGAGAGCCTCTGTCTTTCGTTGGGATTGTATCAGTGTCCCATGTAACAGTTTTGTCATTAAAATTAAGTATAATACCTAATTTTCCGAGAAGATCTTAGCTAATGATCATTCCATATGTGTCCAATGGCTTGGATCGGTCATCAACATGAAACTCCCAAGTAATTTGTTTCTTGAGGTTGAATTCTGGTAGCACAAAGCTTACCAATCCAGTTTTATCGGTTGTAAACTGGCCATTCATGGTACTCCAAGTGGTTTTATTCTCTCCTTGGATGTATAAGACTCAAGAATAATGCAGCTACTAGCATCGGTATCAGCCAGTGCTCTAAGCACATGTTCCTCATAATTGACATTGAGGGTCACCACTAATTTGGTGGTTGGATGAGACTTTTCAACTAGTTTTGTACTATATCTACTGATAGTAGGGGGGAATAAAAATACTCCTCCATTTCATCACTTCTGTTAGTTAAATTAATCTCAGTTGAGAGGAGGGACTCAGCCTTCCTCTTTTTGGGATTCTCTGCCTTTGGAGGTTTGAACTGTTTCTTAAGGGAGTTGATCTCCTCAAAAAGAAAGGATAAGGCCTTTTTCCCCGGAACAGCCTTGGACCCATGCGGGCCTTCTTGTGCTGTTTGGCCTTTACAATTTCTCTGCAATCGGCCGTGTTGTGGTTATCTTTGTCACAATAGTGACACCACATTTTGGTCTTCTGTTTTGTCCTACTATTACTAGTACCTACACTACTGGTAACAAAAGTGTTAATATCTACTGCTACTGTCGGAGCTGGTCCATTCGTGCGGCGAATCTTGTCTAGATTCTTCAAACGAATGAAATACGAAATTGCCGATTCGTAATCCATTTCGAAAATATCAATGTTAGCTGAAACCATTGCCTCATGCCAATTTGGAGGTTTGGCCTGATCAAGAATCTCAATGATTTCATCTTGAGTGAGAGGGGTAGGGTATAACTTTAGAGAATGAGGATGTTAAATCTGTAATGAAGATAAAGAATATCTTGCTGTAGGGTTTGGATTTCCAAACATGGTACTAGTTGATTATAATTGATAATGATAAATGATTCAATTAAAGCTTTGTAGTGACCTAGATGAACTCACGCCAGACGTGGATGTCAATTCTTTCAGAATTTGTTCATTTCTTCTATTCCTATCCCAAGACTTCCCGCTTCAACTTCTATCCTATTGATCTCTAATCATATTCTGCAGTTTTCCGAGTTTGCTTCTATTCCCAGTTTATTGAAGTTCTCATTATCTTTGTCTTTGAAAAATTGGTTTCGTGAATGTGCCCCAATGCGTCTGTAAAAAATTAAATGTTGCGCCCCTTGCTATTTTAGCAATGCCATCAGGGTTGCTGAACATATGTGAATGATACCCTTCCACAACCATACTTGAAAGAATGAAGCGGTGAATCAGGTGGATAAGTATTTGTATCTGCATCAAGTTTGCTCAAATTATTGTGTATGAACACCTTGGCATTGATTGAGTAACCATTCAGACAATTTTGTTGCACAGTATCCATAACTCCAACAAGATGAAAAACACTTGTTCAATCGGTGTTGAGGTTGAACACACAGAAAGTCATTTTCTTACCCATCCTGCTAGATTTTGAATTGATTGAAGAACTTGAATCTTGTTCAATAGCTCTATGTATTTGCTTGAGTTTCTCAGGAACACTGTAGCCTTTTGAAAATCATCTAGCACACTACTAGCTCTTGCCATGCATTCTTTGGATGACCAAATTTCATCAGGATCATGAAAGACATCATCCGTTACATCCATATCTTCAATCATCTCAGTGTCATCAATGGATTCTTTATCACCATCAATCAATCTTAGCAAATGTTTCTTTGTTTCTTCTACTATTAGAGGACCGAGAGACAATGCCTCATGCAGGGAAGTGAGGTATACCCCTGTCAGTGCAAGCTTTGACCATGTTAGACCCACTATCATTGAGATCATTGACACGTATGGCTCCCATGCTTCAAAGGCTTCCTCCATACAATCTCATATAAAATCACCAGTATGCTTTCCTTCAATCTGCTCAACTTCCAGCATGAAAGACTTCATATTGAAATCCTCTGTGAGAAAGCGGATGGTCAGAGCTATGAATGACATCATGCGTTTGGAAGACCAAATGTCACTTGTGCATGTAAATTGCAACATTAACTTGTGCATAATGACCTTGATATGCTGCATCATCCCATGATGTCCTAACTATTGAGATTGAAAGATGGAAGCTTGAGTGCACCATTCACAGACAAGGAAAATGATATCATTTCTTGGAGGTTACTCATCTTCAGTCACTATAAATGATCTCAAATTTGAACAAGTCCACAAACTTGACAGTAGCTGCAAACACTTCAGGTTAGAAATGGATATCATGTTTTCCTGTTTCTTTGCTTTAGTAGGGAAATGATGAGTAATTGTGCTCAGAGATCTTCCCTTTATCTTGTGCCTCTCCTCTGCTTCTCGGTAATGCTGGATTAAATCTGGATGCACACTGTCCGTGTGTCTGCTGACATCTAAAGGATTCAATACACTAAATGGAATACACTGCTCACACTGTGCGCAGTATGCACCAACAGCATCTTTGCTAGGTACTTAGTCTTTGCTTTTTTGTAATTTTCTCAGGACCAATGAGTTTGATATATATCCCCTCCCCCCTCTTCCTGTTGCTTTTCTACTCCTTTCTTTGTCTCCCATCACATTTGCAATATGATAGTTGACTGAGAAGGTAAACGATGGGCAAACACTAGCATTCAGAGTAAACTTATTGGTACTAAATTAGCTACCATGAAATCTACTCTGCTTAGTGCCGCTAATATTTTACGTCTTCTAAGGCGCGTCCTTCCTTCCCCCGCTCTTCCTGTCACACTTCTTCCCATTCGTTTGCAAAATGATCCTGAACTGAGCGTTGAACGTTGAACCGAACTGCTAACTAATACTCAACGTTAACGCATTGATATTCCAATAGATAATGAGAATTAACGTCGACATAACTAGAAAATGGAAATGAGGCAAGATCATAAGCGTAAACACAATCCTTTGTTGGAACAGCTGGGGGATCATGCTACATTTGAACTCAAGTGTAGTGTTTTGATTCACGATAAAGTTTCTTTTATCGATGCGTTGAAACATAATTCAACCTTGAATACTCTGGCTGTCATTTCTGACAGAAGTTTTGGAATTGGAGGTCCAGTGTCATCCGCAATCGCTGAAGCGCTGAAGGTCAATTCTTCCTTAACATCGTTGAAGCTTGCATGGAATGACATCTTAGAAGAGGGAGCAATAGCAATTGCTGATGCTCTGAGAGTCAATTCTTCTTTAACATCTTTGAATCTTGAACAGAATTCAATTCACAACGAGGGAGCAATTGCAATTTCTGCTGTGCTGAAAGTTAATTCATCCTTGACATATTTGGATCTTCGCAGTAATTCAATTCATCAAGAGGGAGCAATTGCAATTGCTGATGCTCTGAAAGTCAATTCATCCTTGACTTATTTGAATCTTTGCTGTAATTCAATTCATGACAAGGGAGCAATTGCAATCGCTGATGCCCTGAAAGTTAATTCTTCCTTGACATATTTGGATCTTTGCTGTAATTCAATTCTTAACAAGGGAGCAATTGCGATTGCTGCTGTGCTGAAAGTCAATTCTATCTTAACATATTTGAATCTTCGCTGTAATTCAATTCAAGAAGAGGGAGCAATTGCAATTGGTGATGCTTTGAAAGTCAATTCTTCCTTAACATATTTGAATCTTCGCTGTAATTCAATTCATGACAAGGGAGCAATTGCAATCGCTGATGCTCTGAAAGTCAATTCTTCCTTGACATATTTGGATCTTTGCAGGAATTCAATTCAACAAAAGGGAGCAATTGCAATTGCTGATGCTCTGAAAGTCAATTCTTCCTTGACATATTTGGATCTTTGCTATAATTCAATTCAACAAGAGGGAGCAACTGCAATTGCTGATGCTCTGAAAGTCAATTCTTCCTTAACATATTTGGATCTTGAACAGAATTCAATTCAACAAGAGGGAGCAATTGCATTTGCTGATGCTCTGAAAGTCAATTATTCCTTAACATATTTGGATCTTGAACAGAATTCAATTCAACAAGAGGGAGCAATTGCAATTGCTGCTGTGCTGAAAGTTAATTCATCCTTGACATATTTGGATCTTTGCAGTAATTCAATTCATCAAGAGGGAGCAATTGCAATTGCTAATGCTCTGAAAGTCAATTCATCCTTGACTTATTTGAATCTTTGCTGTAATTCAATTCAACAAGAGGGAGCAATTGCAATTGCTGATGCTCTGAAGGTCAATTCTTCCTTAACATCTTTGAATCTTTGCTGTAATTCAATTCAACAAGAGGGAGCAATTGCAATTGCTGATGCTCTGAAAGTCAAGTCTACCCTGGTATGGTTGGATCTTGCAGGCAATAAAATCAAAGACAAGGGAGCAACTGCAATTGCTGATGCGTTGCAAGAGAATACTACCTTGATATCTTTGGATCTGAGCCAAAATAGCATTGGATGCCATGCACTAGCATCTTTTGCTAAATCCTTAACATACAATCCTACTCTCCTAACCCTGAAGGTCTATGGCGGAAGTAACCCTATATTTTTTGGCCTTCAAGAATTCAAGGACACATTTAATTATTTGAAAAGGTTACTAAATTTTCTCATTGGTGAGGATGGTGCTCAAGTGTTAGGAATTGCATTCCAAATTAAATCTCGCAGTGTTACTTTGGTTTAAGAACCATTACTACTCAGAAAATAGAACAATCTGATTCTACATTATGAAAGTGCGGATATGATTCCAATAGTATTCTCATTTAACAAAGTTACTGCTGTTTGAACTTTCTTTCTGAGCCTTCTTCTTCATAATTTGTTACACTTGATCAAATGCTTCAATTCCTTTGCTCTTTTCTGCAGCTTCATGGATACTCCAAGTTGAATTCTAAAACATTTGCTTCACTGTTAGGAAAAACAGCTAACTGGTCTTACTTGTAATGCAGGAGATGAACTTTCATATGTTGCTGTAGTTGATGAATCATTGTCAAAATTTTGATTTTGAAAGAATTGGAGCGTTTTTTGTAGCCCTACATAGCCATGTACTTTTTCCTGAATTCTCTACCTAAACCAAGCAACAGGGTCCTAAATTATCCCCAATGCTTTATCTTTGGTTGACAACCTTTCCTACATCCTTTTTCTCACTTAGGATATTGATAATCTTGATTTTGGATGTTTCACGTACACTTTTCTTGCCCAAAAGATTAATAACAAGACAGCATAGCAGACACAAGTATTGAACTTTTAGTTACAAAACGTTTGTTCAAGGGCAGAGACATGAATCTTTGGTCTATAGTAAAAAGGGAATTTAACCCTTTGTCCGCTGAAAACTAAGAGGAAATGTTTAGGGAGCTTAACTCTGAAACCCCTGAAAGCATAGATGAGATATATCTCATGCAAAAAATATTCTCTGGTTGACTTAAATTTTATTCTAGCTCCATTGAAGCATTCTCATAGATTCTGCACCAATTACAACATCTGATTCAACACTTCATTCTTTCAAGTATAGGTTGTGGAAGGATATCATTCACATATACTCAGCAACCCTGATGACATTGCTAAAATAGTAAGGGGCCACAATTTTTAACTTTTCTCAGGCACATGGGGGCACATTCACAAAACCAATTTCCAAAGTCAAAGATAATGAAGACTTCCATAAACTGAACATGGAACCAGACTTGGTAAACTGCAGAATAAGATTAGAGATCAATAGGATAGAAGTTGAAGCGGGAAGTCTTGGGATAGGAGTAGAAGAAATGAAATATAAATTCAAATTCTGGAACAAATCAACATCCACATCTGGCTTGAGATCATTTAGGTCAATACAAAGCTTTGATTGAATCATTTTACATTATCAATTATAATCAACTAATTCCATGTTTGAAAATCCAAACCCTACAACAAGATATTCTTTAACTTCATTAGAGATTTAACATCCTCATTCTCTAAAGTGGCAAAAACTTACCGCAATAGGAGAAGTGTCATGATACAATTACAATTCTCCTAAAGAAGAAAGACCAACTGCATCACAGTAGACAAATGCAGAAAATTCACAAGTTTTGCATGTTATCTTTATGCGGCACAGAGGTGCCATACTTTGCCTACCGGATCCTTTGCATGAATCCGTAATGTTGATACAAGGCATCACTACTAATCTGGACAATAGAATCGTAAAAATTGAATTTGTGAAGCCTGCCGACATTTTACAAAAAGCATACTCGAGACCCATGAAGAACCCTTTCGCGGGGTTGGAAATATCCCTAGTGAATTTAGTTTATATTTATTTTGCGTTATCCTAATATCATCTTGAAGCCGATCACTGGAAAGATACTGTGAAACCCTGAGCTTGATTTAATTTTGAAGGTTCTCCTTTACTTTATAGTCTTATCAACTTCATGGACAATACTTCAACATGTTGAGATACACACATCCAGATTTACATTCACAATATGTAAACTAGTAAGCCCACAAATATTCTTTGACTCAACTGGATAGCACCATTGAGATATTATGTTTAGTCACTACTTTAACCTGTCTCTGTGGTAGACATCCCTTCACATATAATGAGCCATTAGTGTAATGTTGTCCTTGGAGGATTCATAGTGTTTTTCTATCCATTTGGGTTACCATCAAATGTCAAATTTCCATACACGATATGTTTCAATGAGAACTATTCATTATGCTGTCCAATGAAAGATGATTACCAATAATTCCAATTACTATTTGAATATATATTCCTTCTTTCCAATGTGACATACCTAGGTATACATCCATGGCTACCAAGCCGATACTCCGGAAATGATATCTTTGTGACGATTGGTATTCATACTATCATCCAAATACTTGTCAATGTCAGTCTGTGGGGGGAAGAATGTCCCATCAATCTCAAGTAGGTCCTTTAACAATTGTATCATACATATCGGTTCTGAATCGGAGTCATGT
This sequence comes from Fragilaria radians, assembly GCA_900642245.1. Classification (NCBI taxonomy): domain Eukaryota; phylum Bacillariophyta; class Fragilariophyceae; order Fragilariales; family Fragilariaceae; genus Fragilaria; species Fragilaria radians. The sequence goes on along the minus strand of CAAAJI010000701.1, from coordinate 6,863 downwards.
GTGGGTAGTCTTTGAATCCAATCCAACCGTTGCAAGGAACTTTCCTTTAGGTCAGGAATTGGCAATGTTCCAATTTTTGAGACTTTAGGAGCCGAGGAAGGATGATATTGTCGTTGGGCTTGTAGGACTAATAGTGATCGTATATGCCCCATGGCATTTTCTTGAATCCGAATTTGATGCAAACGTGGACGTTCCACAAGATCCCAATTTTGACGATACCTATTCTTCTCATCTTGAAATTTCATCCCCACCTCTTCCATTTCATCTTCTAGGACTACCATCTCACATTGCATGTATCGAATCATGACATTTGTTTGATGTTCTATCAATTCCATTGCCTTTTGCATGACATGTATTTGATGATAACAATACAGTAATGTCGATTGCATACGTAACGTTCTGGAATTTGGTAACGATTGAGAGGAATGAGTTGTCTTCATGATAGAAAAGTAATGTGACAATTCCTTTGATTTTCCAACGCGATATTTGTGAAATGTGTTACGTCCCTTATCAAGCACCAAGGTTGCTTGGTCTATGTAGTATTTCATTTCCTCTCTCTGTTGTTGCCTCGTTACCCTGATTTGGTTTAAACTATTCCGAACAGTCTCAATCTCAGCGTCGATCATCTTCAAACGTTATATATCTAATATTCAAACTATGGTTATATCTGTTATCCCGCTTTGGTTCGCAACCGATTGTGTAATTCTACGAATAGGAGAAAGTTAAAACGAGAAGTTGTTGTTGTTCCTTTTCAACATTGTCCCCCCTTCGAATTTCTTTCGAGAACTACCAGTAGAATGCATTGAAATTCAAGTTTCTAAACGAGCTGGAAAATGTCGTCTCGGGATTCTCATTATATAAAGTAAACGGTAATTTGTTTTCCCGAATGATAACGTTCAGACTTGCGTTCTATCTAATACAAAGAGAATTGACATCCCAAACAAGCCCAGCATCTTTGCAGAATAAGTAGACAAATACAGCATTTATATTAAATACAACTCGCACATGATATTCCATCATACCAGAATTTGCAAATTCCCCCAAAGGCAAACATATAATTCAATCCAGGAAAATAAAATCTGTACAGTTAGTAGTAACGGTTGCTTGACTCAGAAGAGTGGCACACATGCCATTTTCACTGAAGTTTTGACAATATCTGTCGTTTAGTACCACCCACTCTAGTGTACAACAAGCTAGATTGGAGGAGAAAAGAAATTTCTGGAGGATGAAAGTAGGCTTCTAGAGATTAGGATATGATTCATGATTGATTGCCTTGTGTCCTTCTACTAGACAATCATGTCCGCATATTCCTTTGGCATAACCAAACAAAGATGATTTTTTTCTTAAAAAATCTAAAATAGCTGCATCAAACATTCTATATAATTATCTGGTTGTTTGATCTAAGGCATGCGCTGTTTTGTGTCATTTTCAACACTTAGATTCATTTTTATCTTTCATTGCAAAGAAATATCATGTAGATCTCTTCCTTGAGATCCCCCAAAATAGAAGGTACATTTCCACATCCAGCTATAATTGATTAGAACAAAGTCCTAGTCAGTTTCTTTACTATATCACAAGGCTACCAATCTTGCCCTGCACGTGCCATTATTGTTTAGGTTAGTTACCAATTGTAGATACATAAGATCAACAACTTCTCTATTCAGCCTCATGTTTATTTATATGCATTTTTGGTTCCTCAAACTCTCTTGTAATTTTCAAAAGCATATGTTACTTGTGGCCTTTTATTCACTTTATAAGGTCTTCTGCTTTATGACCTTCATTACTTCTTATAGTCATTTGCCAAAATGCAACTGACCAATAAAATTATTCGGGCAATTTTATTCGGACATGCAAAACATGCATGGAGTCATACTCATACTTAGGCATAAATATAACTGATTACGGGGGAGTGGAAAGGGGGGGGGGGGGGAGTAGTTAATGGCGATCATCGATGATCCTCATGGCAGGAATA
>CAAAJI010000700.1:16941-29224 GCA_900642245.1 Fragilaria radians | reverse complement strand
CGATATATTTTCCGGAGGGACCATGGATGATAATTCCAAACTTGTTTGCGTACATCGTGACAAATCCATCCAGGAGGATATACGTATTGATGATGATGATGATGGTGATGGTGATGATGGTGATGAAAATTCATTGAACCAAGATTGGGAATAGGCAACGTATAGTTGCATGAACAAGATGACAATATCCAACATTTTTGAAGTTGTTGTTGTTGTTGGAAGTGGAATTTTGTTAGTTTTTTCGTTCCTGGAATTTGGAGTTTTTGTGTGATGGACGAAATAAAAACATTTTTTTCAAAAAAGTGTGATTTTTTTTTCCAAACAATTGACCAAAAATTGAAGGAATCATTGTCAAAATCTACTCTAGAAACTCTTGCCCTCCCTCCCACAAAGTCATGAAGTTACCTACCAACATTTCCACCGGTAAGTGGTCTTTCATCATCAGAATATATGCAACCGAATCTATGGTGCAAGGGTGTAACCAGCAGAACGAAATGAAACAAATTGTAAGTAGAATGCATATCAAAGCATTCCAAACTTCTTTTCCTCCAATCAACCAAGGAACACCAATGCATTCTAGTAATTTTGACATGGACACCCAAACAGAAGTGATAAGCTTACACACATGATGAAGCCTAGCAAGCTTCCCAATCAACACTAAAGAATCATCCTATACCTTAATCAAATTAAATATGAATTTTAGAAAAATACTGAATTTTTCTTTAGAAGCTTGTTGTCTGTAAAGCATATTGAATGACAGAGTTGCATGATTGGAAATATAATGATTTTGGAAAAAGGTTGTGATTCTGATTGATTATTTTGTTCCAAATTGCTTCTTTCCTGCTGACTCATTGAAATAGCTTTTCTGTGGCACTGTGGTATATTTTTAAATATCTTTAAAGTAATTTCATTACTCAAATGCAAAGCACCATTGACAAATAAGAATGTATGTACTCTGTTTGGTATTCAAAAGGATGATTTTCTATCATGATTGATGTGGCTTCTGTTACATCAGCAGTTTTGCATATACTGATTTTGTGTCATGCCTAATATTTGTAAAATAAACCTTGATGTTGTGGAAAAAATCTGTTCAGTACCTGCATGTGCAAGCCACATTTCCAAATAAAACTTCTGCTAGGAATAGAAATCTTGAGAGTTAATCCCAAATTGACCTGCATGAGTTCAAGTTGCAAAAGATCAAACTATTGAACAAAAACTTCTACTGGATATATCTCAGACTGCTAATCACAAACAAAAGCCAAAGATAGTATTTGTTGGCATAGAGATTATCATTCAGTTGAAGTACTGTGATGCAAGCTCATTTGTGGAGGTTCATTTCAACGATCGGAACTCTGGATGGTCAGCTCCAACATGTATACAAGCTGAATACTGGGAGATGAATAGTCATGGTGCAGGACTTAGTAACTCCGAATTCTCTTTGTCGAATAATGAGTCTGTAATATAGTCATCCACTTCTTGATGTCCCAACCAGTTGATACACGATTATAGTAAATTTCTTATGACCTTGAGCCCAATTACAATTTTTAATTTGATCATCGATTGGCCATTTACCGTTTCGTCGTCGGAAGCCTGAAACAGTATGTTCCACCCGTTGACAGAGGTATATTTGCATTTAAAATTGGGTTGAAGAAACGAGAAACGGAACACAAATTTTCAATGATTGAAAATGTCATACTCGTCATTCGTTACAGGTTTCCACTAAAACTTGGGGAGTAAACCCATTTGACTAAATTTGTCGATCCTTTTTTTAGTATGGGCATATCAACTGGCTTGGAAAATTTGTCATCTATCTAGTTTTTCAATATCGTTTTAAGAATGGGCAGAAAATTGTTGACACCTGGTATGGATTCTGAACGAATGATGAGAGAACACTGAGATGTTTCACGCGAAAATGTCAGCTTGAAGGAATATTCATCCAATGATATGAATTCCGAATTCATTTGTGCTCTTGCGATACAGACCATTTAATTTCATGGGAACGGTATGAAAGGCTTCGGGAGATTTCTGGATTGGCACGATGTTACATCAAAGGATATTCTTTGTGGACGTGATAAGTTAACTTTTAACCACACAGGTAAATGCCATTTGTCTATATAATGAACTAACAAGATACGTCACTAATCCAGGAGACTTCAGGAAATCGTCGATTCCGATTTATCATCGCATTGAACCAAGAGCGGTACAGATTGGATCAAAATCGAAGAGTTAAGGGTAAAGTTGTAAATTCCATCGTCACACAAATTCAGAAGGCTGGGGGTCGTTTCCTAGAGAGAAGTAGTCACTGCGAACATTTATGGTATCCTGTTTTTCCTAGTGTCGCTAGGCAAAAAGTGTCTCATGCGCTCCGTGACAAATGCGCTACTAATCAATTGTTGAATGCTATTTCAGAACTGAAGGCGAGACTCTTGGACCACTCATTGCTTCTCCCTCAAAAGGAAGATGATATATTTGATGCGATAAGTTCAATAATTTTACATACAACGCTTCCTCAGATGGAGCATGCCTCCGATCAACTTGTTACGACAATTTTGGCATTTGAGGTAGAAAAGTACCTAGAGAAGTCAAGTACTCCAACAAGTTTTTGTTCTCCTGTTAATCTGGATTTGCTGAATGGACAATTTGAGATCCGTGAAAAGGTCTCGAAGTTTTCGTCTCGGTATATCAATAAAATCGATAAAGACAAGACACCCTCTAAAGACACAACTTATGACGAAAGTTATATTCAAGTGGCCTCGTTTGAGAGTACAAACAACGTTATGTCCAATGAGAAATGCATGTACAAACACGAAACAGAAACCATGAACTCAGCGGAACAATCTATTAGGGGTGAGATTTACTGTAGAAATGGTGATCATCTGTATAATGTTAATGGAAAAGGCAGGTCAATGAGTTTGCAAGACTCGTTTGATCTCTTTTTGGATTGCTCCTCTAAGGAGTCAGTGTACACAACCTCAAGTGAAATGTGGGATTTGCCAGAAAGCTTTACTGCGAATGATTGCGAGGAGCTCGTCGCTTCCTTAGATCATCTCTCCGCGATATTTGACTAATTGGCACACTATGCGAGACTCCTAAACTGCTAAACGAGTTTGCAATGGCGAACCGAAATATACAACGCTTGATTCAATATTTGTTGGTGACGCACAGTTTCCCAGCTCACCATAGGCTATATTTTGATACTGCTAATTGAAATAACTTATTGAGTCATCATTTTTAATATTTAACATTGATAGCACCTCTTATGGCGTCTAGGCTATTCAAAATTCAGTTTTTTAGAACCTTGTAGAAATGGAGATTTCTGATTTGACCTAACAGAATCAGAAATTATCAATTATTTGGTTTTCTAATATTCAAAAAAGATGGAGCGATAAATTAATAAAGTTATCTTAAAATAAAGTTCAGCTCAATGGGATTTACTTTCGCCTATGTACGATCGTCAGATTTCTTTGGCAAATACTTTGAAGCTTGAGACGCAACATATAATTTATTGATTAAATGTCCAAGGGAAACGAGCATATGAAAGGAAAAGTATAGCCAAATCAGCATTAAACATAAATTAGAAGTATGCAGAACAAAGAATTCTAACTCATTGAGTGTCCATATAGCAATAAATTCCTTTCAACACTTTTTGTGACTATTCAAAATACTATACATATACAGACTTTGTTGTCTGAGAACACATTAAAATTGCGGGATCGTGCAATTTTAATTTTCTCCAAAATCTTTTTTCAACCTCAATGGCATGTTGGGATCCCTAGCTTGGAATTGGTTTCGATTAGTATCCCTATATAAAGGCATGTTGATATACAGGCTTATTTAATTAGTGAGAACTACAAGTAATCAATGAATGTGTCATGGAGTGATATTCAATAGTATGGATGATCTTTTGTATGTGTCTGCGTGCGTCAATGGTGAGCAGTAGGCGCCGTAATGCTAAGACTATACATTTATTGTAATTTACAATTTAGGCGAATTGCTGACTCGACGATTCGGCAGCAAAATCTTCTTTTTGAGCTACTTGATCGCAAAACGTGAGAAGTTCTCACTGATTGAATCCTTCCTCTGCTTCAATTTTCATTCTTTGAAATTACTATCGAATCTTGAGCGCACTTTTTGCACTTAGAACTAATTTCGATTTTCGGTAGTCCGTTTTAACTGTTGGTTTAATTAACTAACTGTTGACTAGCTTTAGTAATGTGTTGAACAATTGTTGCTGGACCTTTTGTTTGATCAAACTTACGAATTAAAAATCTTAAGGTAAACCATTCTGAGTTGTGGGTTAAAAACCTCAATAAATTATGCGTCCTTTTCTTCTTAGAAGTCTACATAATCCATTTTCCACCATGACCAGGGTCAGGATCTGTATAGTAGGGTATAATCCTTCTCATTTTATATGTGTCCTCCTCTGTGTTTTCCTTGACGCACACACTCCCAAAATCATTGTCTTGCATAAAATCAAATGGGCCTAGTTATGGGGATTCATGCTTCTTTTCTGTCCCTCAATTTAGTAGTATCTTGTCTTCTACTTGGTAGGCATGCTGTTTACGTTTGGCATTTTCTCTTTTGTTATTGAGATCTACTATACGTTGTTTTCTACGTTTAATATATTCTCAATTTGCTATATGTTCTATGTTGAAGAGCCTGTCTCTACCAAACACGAGCTCTCCTGGAGTACTTTGAAGACTGCTGTGAAAGGTTTGGCCTAGCTGCAAAAACAGTTGCACTCAAGATTGCTTTACAAGGATGGTCTTCATCCAGATAGTTACTCTCTAACTCAAATGTTCAGATGATGCTCCCAATGACTTGGTGAACTCTCTCCACTTTGCATTTGCTTGTGGGTTTCTAACCGTAATTGATTTTCCTTTTATTCCATAGTCATTCTTTATCATTGACTGGAAGCCTTTGTCTATAAACTCACTACGTCTGTCATAGGCTATTTGAGTTGGCCATGGATATCTTGAGACCTGTTCAGCCATGTTGGCCACTGTAATCGATTTCTTATGGTTGTACTGGTGTATATCAAACTTACCAGCTGCTGGGTCAATCACGGTGACACATTTGCATATGCAATCCCTTCTTCCTTTCTATGGATCGTGGATGGTCTTATTTGGTCAATACTCATTTTGTCCCAAGGGTTAGATTCTTCCTCCTTTTGTAGCCATCCATGCGTGGTTATTTTATGTTTGTCTTTGGCGACTTGGCATATTTGCACATAATTCGTGATCTGCTCCGGGTGTTTAGCAATAGTTGTGTCTGTTCTGTTTATTCACAGGTGACACAGGGCAATGTGATACCAATCATTTATATGTTGTTTTGGAAATACTATTTTATCTTTGTAGCATATAGGTGATCTCAGTTTTCCTCCACCTAGGGCATAATTTGAATAGTATTTCTTTAAATGTGGATCACGCTGCTGCGCTATTTCCAAACTATTATTTGTTGTCCTAAAAGATTTTTTCTAAATACTTTAAGTGTTTCTTCAAATGGATAGTTATTCTTGTTATTTAGTATATTGGGTCTGCGCCCGATTTGATTTTCTGCGACAAAAGGCAAAAGGGTTTCTATCTTGTGCGGCCAACAGGACTTTGCTTGCATCTGTTTGTATTTCAAACGGTTTCTTGAAGTTTGGATATGTAAGCATGTCATCTAGGGCGTCTTGACATTTCTAGGTCTAAACCCTTTCTCTATTCATAAGGTGTCCTAGATATTCAAGTTCAACGACGGCAGAATGACTTTTTGTGGCGTTGATTTGAGGTCCTGCACTCCCCAACCTGGTGAACACTTCTTCTAAATGTTTTTCAACGATTCTCAAAGATACCTTTAGAAACAAATAAGAGATCATCAAGGTAGACTTTGGTAAAAACTCCATGGCAAACATTAATTCACTTATTTTTCTTAAAAAATGCCTGGACGATTACATAATTCCATGAGAAGTCATAAGTACTCATGTTTACCCCGGGGTAAATACAACGGCGCTAATTTCTGCAGGAGATCATTTAACATAGGTATTGGAAAATGTTTTCTTTTTATCCTCTTGTTTGAGTTCTCTCAATTCAGCAAGAGATCTTAAAGATTTATCTGGCTTAGATATCGTGAACATGGGGCATGCCCATTCAGATCTGTTTACCCTTTGTAAAAACCCCAAAGTTATCAAGTCTTTGAACTTCCACTTTCAGCTGTTGTTCTTGAGAGTGTGGAACTGGATATGGTTTTGCATGGTAAAGCTTATCCTTCTTATCTTTTAGTTCCAACTCAACTGGATTTGTTTCCAGTTTCCCAGTGTTCCATCAAACAAGTGTATAAACCTTTTAAGCAGTTTATGCAAAGCTTTCTTGTTGATTAGCGCTAATAAAGGGGCATCCTGTTGAAATCTTGATTATATCTCCAGAGCAGTAGGCCCTGCACTTGTTTAGCAGCTGTCTTTTTTGCCACTTTGTGACTTTGGCTATTCTCTTCCTGGGTTGGTTTTTCCAAGGAGATTTCTAACCTTATTGGTGTTGTTGCACCCTCCTCTGTTGTCTTGGCATCTTGGATGGCTGACTCAAATTGCAACTGCACTCTCCCCACGCACCGTGGCTCTTACTATATCACTGTGTTATTTTTATACTTCACGGAAGAGCAGTATCCTCTCCTTGTTTCTCATCATCCAAGTGTTTCTGATGAGGCATATTCAGCCCATAAACTGATTCTGAGGTATACTTCAATTGAAACATCTTTAAGCTTTGCTCTCATCAGCCCCTAAGTGCTGGATAACTGCTTTGGACTTTTGCATTGTAGAGTATATGCAGCTATGAACTCAATTATGGTCGTGATTACTTTTTTCTTCAAGTTTGAATCTATCCCTTGATTTTTTCTCGAAATTTTCGTCCTCAATTCGGCTCCATGTTATGCTTTATAAAATTTCTGAATTAGCTACCAGTACTTGATTATTTTGGAAACTAGCAGGTGGAGCTTACTTTGATGCACATATATCCGAAACAGTAAACTATCTTTTAAGAAGATATGATTATTCCTACTTAAACAGTATATATTCAATGTTTTTGAACATATTTCATTAAATTTCTAATATGGTCTTCGTGTGTTAGTGCAGTCACAAGCTCTCCCCTTATGTATTGAAAAAATACATTGAATAAGTTTGCACGTTACATGTTTCCAATTATTTTTTATTTCACAGTGAAAAGTCGCATAAATAAAGATTCCAGATGAGAATGTTGAATTAGGGTTCGAGCCGTGGAGCTGTTGATACTAATTTTTCAGAACAAGGAAACGTTATATCTTCCTATCCAAAACATCCACGGCAAACATTATTTCTTTGAGTCTAAGCAGGAATCGAGGATACGAAATTGATAAGTACTAGGATTATTAATACCTAAAACCAAATTTTTGTCGAGCTTTTCTTTCGGTATGAGCATATAAATTAGCAAAAATTATTTGTCACATTAATGATTTCTCTACTAAGCAATTTCTATATCATTCTTTATAATGGGCTAAAAACATTTCATAATAGATATGGACAAGCAACGAATATATAGAGAACGCTAAATGATTCACGCGAAAGTGATATTATGAAATCCGAATCAATTTCTCCACTCATAGGATGCATACGGCTCAATTTCCTGGCAATGATATGAAAGGCTTCGGGAGATTTCTTGATTGGCACGATGTTACATCAAAGGATATCCTTTGTGGACGTGATAAGCTAACTTTTAACCACACAGGTAAATGCAACTTGTCTATAATGAACTAACAAGATACGTCACTAATCCAGGAGATTTCAGGAAATCGTCGATTCCGATTTATTATCGCATTGAACCAAGAGCGGTACAGATTGGATCAGAATCGAAGAGATAAGGGTAAAGTTGTAAACTCCATCGTCACACAAATTCAGAACGCTGGGGGTCGTTTCTTAGAGCGAAGTAGTCACTGCGAACATTTATGGTATCCTGTATTTCCTAGTGTCGCTAGGCAAAAAGTGTCTCATGCGCTTCGTGACAAATGCGCTACTAATCCGTTGTTGAATGCTATTTCAGAACTGAAGGCGAGAGTCTTGGACCACTCATTGTTTTTCCTCCAACAGGAAGATGATTTATTTGATACGATAAGCTCAATAATTTTACATACAACGCTTCCTCAGATGGAGCATGCCTCCGATCAACTTGTTACGACAATTTTGGCATTTGAGATAGAAAAGTTCTTGAAGATGTCAAGTGCTGCAACATGTTTTTGTTTTTCTGCCAATCTGGATGTGGAGAAAGGTCAAGTTGATACAAGTGGAATGCTTTCGGTGGTACCTCCTAATGACAATATTGATAAAAAAGCAAAAAATCAGGTAGTCTCTTTTGATATTGCAAGCATAGTAGGCATCAGTGATAACTGTGAGATCCAGGAAAGAACTATATCAGCCTATCCATCTTGTAAAACTCAGATTCATCGCAGAAATGACGATCTTTTTGATTTTAGTACAAGCGGCAGGTCAAAGCACTTGGATGATTCTTTTGATCCCTTACTTGATGGTTTTCCTAAAGATTCATGTGACACAACCTCAAGCGAAATGTGGGATTTGCCAGAAAGCTTTACTCCCGATGATTGCGAAGAGCTTGTCGCTTCCTTAGATCATCTCTCCTCAAAATTAGACTAAATTTCTTGGCGAGATCATGCATTATAACAGGCAATTCCTATATCTCGAGTCAGCAAAGTGGTCTTATTCCTACATATCTTCGGAGTTTTGAAACCACATGTCACATTTACATGTATGAGGTTTCGATGAATTATGCAAATGAAGCAGGCATAACGGCCTTTTTGTGTGATTTTTTCGGAAATTTTGTAAAGCATATTTCATCATTTGATTGATTTTGTAGTACTCGTGAACGGCAAATGAATTCAATCAATCTAACGATTACTTCTAACTTAACTCACAGCATCCATAAGCAACAATAATATAGTTTAAATACATTGTAAGTTAAAACAATATTTTAGTACGATATTGCAACTTGATTATGTAAAGGGATCAGAGCATTTGATCAAGAAAGCTAAGACCGACATTGTTGCATCTCCGAAAATTCAAAGGAGAAAAATGGTATGGAAACAAATTCTAGTGTGCTCATGTAGATAGAGAGCAGCGATTATGCTCTCTATGAAAAATAATTAATGAAAATATCTATCTTTTAAAGTAAGGTAGCACTTTCAATAATAGTGTTTGGGGAGAATGGAACATAGCTGGAGGAGCAACGGTTCCTCATAAAATCCTCTTGGAGCTGGTTCTTAGTGATGTCTTCGAATGCTTTCTACAGAATATAATATTCTACTGGTTGCCCTATATATGGATGAGACCCAAGTATTTTTCATCGGAACCAACGTTTTCGTAGATTGGTAAGTCGATATGGTAAGCGAACCATACCCCTCATGGGTTGTTTCATTCTAGACGATGCCTTCCAATCATCCCACCAGGGCCCTCCGCCGATTTCGACAGCTGCTTGATGACTAGTGGCATCGTCTAGAATACACTTTCCTCTACAATATGTTTTCAATACAGGATCGTACTCCAATTCCCAAAGGCTCAACGTGACCGTGGCCAAGAAAGAATCGCGACAAAAATATACCATGCCATCATATTCGGTAGGTGCTCTAAGCTTCACACCTGGTACATCACAAGTTGCTTTGAGTTGAACCTCAAACGGATGTTGGGAGCCGGTACGTCGTCCAGTCATGGACCAATTCCCCCAGGGAGAGACATTCCAATCCATCTCACCTAACCAGGGTGTTGCTTCATAGAATTTACCCTTATAATGTACAGTAATCATTCCTAATGATTCAGTCTGTCCTAATGGTAGTTTTCGAATTCCACCACCGGTCGTTACCGATAGAGAATTCTCAGCATCGATATGATTCGTAAAGGCATTACATTGACACCAATACCACTTTGTGGGAAATGCTCCACCCCAATTCTTTTCCGCATAAAAGGGTGCATCGACAAAGTCATAGGTAGTATCCTTCCAAACGATCCTACCCGTTGCTCGAGCATCAGCTACCGTTACCTGCCAATGTGGTTCAAAGACAGCATAGGATGCCAACCATCCCGCCGTACTTTTCTGTCCCTGTTGCGAATCACCATATCCAGACAATATTTGGATGGAAAAATCGTATGTACAGGTTCCTGGTATTCCTTGTCCTTCCAAAACTCCTCCGTAACTACCATCATGACCAAGGACTGTACCCTGAAACCGTGTGGGAGAATATTGAAATCCTGATTGGACTATAGATGAATTTGAAAAGTTGTCAACAATACCAGCCATTTGTCGAACAGAAGGATCACCCTCAAAGATACATCCTAATGATTGTTCATGTGGATAGGCCCAAAATTTAGTATGATCTCGATCAGCTTGAACTAAATATTCATCATTGGGACCCATAATTTGATGACATGCCAAACTCAGGGATGATCCGGGGAAGGGATCTTCAATAGAAACTATAAAGGCAAAACTCACATTCGTTTGTGGAATTGTAATGCGATAATACCACCCTTCAAAGAATCGTTTGGAATGTTTGCGTAGGCCATTTTTCATGGATCCTGGATGCGTTGGTTGAAAATGACAGCCTGCATGTGGTGGTTGTAAAATATTCTCAAGATGCGGATGATTGTTGTTGTAATTGTTTTTATTGTTGTGTTTATCATGATTTCGACGAAAGATTTGATGTTGCACTTCTTCGTTTTCTTGTTCTAGTAGCAATTGCTCTTCATTTCCGTTCCTTTCCTTCAAATGATCAAACTTAACCCATGGCGGTCGTGCGGATGAGATTCTTTTTATTCCAAAGGACCATGTAGACTTCAAGAGAGGGCAGGAAAAGACAAACCATTGCCATCCAATTCTCATTCGGACCATATTGCCGATAAGCCGCTGCAGACTATATATATAGCGTACACGAGGATCACATTCAAGTACCGTACCATACAGTACGAGAATAAACCAATGCAGTGTGCCCTTACTACTACTGTGTGAAAAGGTTTTTTTGTCACTTCAGTTAACATTCAAATGAACTATATTCTTCTTTATCTTTCTCTACCTAGGCAAATGATCTGAGCATAGCCTCTTGCACGTTTATGATACTCAATTTATTCTATTGTAACCGGAAATGCTTTGACTCTGTGCTACATACAGCCTTAATTCATTGCTCTTAGTTTCAGAATTATCTTCAATCTGTTGATTGCACAATTGCCAAAACGTTTCTGTATTTCATATTCAATTCTTAAGTGTAAATCTGCTTTGAAGTATGTTGATAATGTGATATGAAATTTTAGTCTAAATTTTCTTCCTTCTTGATAAGCATGTACATTATTGGAATGTAGTAATGATACAGGCAACAGAAAGAATGGTGTCAGAATACTAACCGATGAAGATATTCCTTGCAGATCTCAACGTTCCAATCGAATTCATGCTCAATAGTGTCGTTTGCGAGAAGGGCATGGAACAGGCATCTAAGACCTTTCTCTCACGGTAGATATGGCTAAAAGAATCAGAAAAAGTCAATGAATATAGATAAATGTAAATTTCAAAGCTTAAGCTTTCGGCCTAAGAATTCTTGCTAGAAGTTGAAAGAATTAGCCAGAATCAGTACGGAAATGCAGATTAACCCAATATCTTACTTACTGAAATTCAAGCCACCAGGAAATGCTGATGGTCTAGTGAATCTCAATTACATCTTAGGTAAAATTCACTTTATGAAAGCTATGAAATATTTCTTGGTATTGAACTTAATTTAATGCTCTAACAGTCTTTGATTTCATGGTCAATTTGAAGACTTTTCCTGGAATATATGAGCATGTCGAAACCAATAACATTCTTTATTCTATGATATGGCATTGATTTTGTCGTTAGGTAAGAAAAATTGTGAATCGCACAATGGTGAAATAATTTGGCCTATTTCTATCGCTGCTCGTATAATCAAATGTTGATGAGATCAAGATATCCCGGAGTTGGACTTGTGACCAGATTTATATATGGCTGGAAAAAATTGATTCAAGGTGGGTAGATACTTTGAAGATGGAAATACAGAGATAATTTTACTAATATTTTCTCGACATACTTGATTCGTTTGATTTCAATTGCTATCCTCATGACAAGGATTTCCAAACTTTCAAATCTTTGGATGACGTTAGTCGATGGCAGAAAGACGCAATGTTGAACTTGTTCCTGATTGGTCGAAATTACTCGCTTAGGAGAAATAATGATTTATCTCGTATGTATCAATTTGAGATCCGGCAAAGGTG
>CAAAJI010000699.1:12315-28419 GCA_900642245.1 Fragilaria radians | reverse complement strand
AGATGGTTTAGAGGTGGTTGGCCGTATTGTAATATTCGTTGGTGAACTTGATGGTTTAGAGGTGGTTGGCCTTTTGGTAAGTGAAGTAGATGGCTGTTTGGTTGGACTTTCAGAGGGAAGACGAGTTGGAGAGGTTGTAGGCTTTAAACTTGGTCGCTTCGTAGGTTCATTGGTCGGAATTTTCGTTGGTAAACTTGAAGGTTTAAAGGTGGTTGGCCTTTTTGTAAGCGAAGTAGATGGTTGTTTGGTTGTCAAGTCAGTGGGAAAACGAGTCTGAGAACTTGTTGGCAGGAATGTTTCCTTGGTCGTAGATGTGGAAGTAGGCAAGTTGGTTGGAAATACAGTTGGAATAGGGGTTGGAAAACTCGTTTTAATCACCATTGTGTTTATGGTAGGATTTTCGGGTGAGATGTTGTTTGCCACACTTCTTTCGAAAGATTCAATCGTTGCAGAAGCATCAAGTTTTAGGATAAACAATGAGAATGGAATACAGTACAACAACTTCATAACGTAATTGAAAAAATATGATCAAGCAAACTAGGGAATGCTTTCACGCAACTGATGATCGTGAACAATATTACTTGGCACCTTCAACGTAGTGTTTTGTCTTTTAACCATGAGGGTCTTTTAATCCTCTTTCTCTTTCTTAGTCATCGAGATTCTGATCTAATTGTTTTGCATGGTTACTAATTTTTCAACATTTATTCGATGACATTCATATAAATGTTTCGTCTATGTCCCATCGTGGAGGCATAAAAAATAAGATAATAAATCCGTGGCTTACACAACCCTAGTTTTATGTCAATGACTATCCTATTTTCTACTACTCGTACTATACTATTTTGAACTGGTATTATTTTGTTGAATTTTCATGATCAAAAACGCAACTTATACAACAGTACCTGTGATGGTCACTGAGTACCAAAATTAAACTTGGTAGGATTTTACTACAGAGAATATTCAAAAATTGGAAATCTGGAATGCCAGGACTTTCAAATTATCAGCTTCATTTCATTGCTAGAATTGATGATACAACAACAGAATTCGTGTTTTGCTAAGGCGATAGGGCATCAGGGATCTCTTAAAGGGCATACGATCATGAATACGTTGCCAAGCGATTTAAAGTCAATTTTGCAAATCAATGCAAAAGCTTGTATTTCAAATAATCATAAATGGAGTGAAACAAGATGAAAAAATAGGAATTTGAATCCAAATTTACAGTTTCAAAAGGATGAGATAAATTCGAAGTCAGCGGATTTTTCCTGCAGATGGTTTACGGAGACTGTTCCTGATCAATGTTGTCAGTCTAATGTATGACATAGCAAAATCGTTAGCTTTAGTTTTACATCACATTTAATCGTATACAGGAATCTAGAGAAGTATTACTAGCAAATTGAATTATTATTGGATGCAGTCTTTGTAGCCAAAACATGCAATGGGCATTTACCACAACCTACTGGTTGTATTTTTGTTTGCATAATAAGCTATGTATCATCATTGTAGTCATCCTTGATGACATTTGTTTTTACGCATTTGTTAATATTTTGTAACTCATGCTTTTTATCATTTCTGTTGAGAGCGTTCAAATATTTTCAAGTAGAGGCTTACACAGTTGAAACTTTATTTAAAGATAGTTCTAATTACTATTTTTAATGCAAGTAAGAGAAAGCAACAAGATTACACTTGCATGAATACACAAGTGAACAATTAATGTCCCAGATTTTACACCCAGAAATATGCGACATTTAGCACCGCTCTCTAGCATTCCTTCCTATGACATGATTTTACCGCATCGAACATCTTCAAAAATTTCCTCACTCTCTTGTCAAAAGTTAAACCTAGAATCCTTCACCATGTAGTCCTCCGTTCGTTCATTTACCGTCACCAAGACAGAAATCAATAGTCATGGACTCCTCGTGTAAGCCTAAAAGGCAAGAAAAAGAATGTTTATTATAATCAAGGATTTTAGTCAATGCTATCAAAACTTGCGCTTTCCCGGAAACATATTAGAATCGGTACATCTTGGATTCAAAAAAAAAGAATTGACTTTGGAACAAGATTATATCTATTGATTTACAATTCTAAACTTAAACACAGCGTCATGGCTGGTTTATCCTACTATGTATTCGACACTCCAGCGAAAAGCACTTTGACATTAGATTTGAAAAGTACCATTGAAGGAAACTATTGGAAGGAAAGAAGAATGTCGTTCCTTTTTCCTTCCCATAACCCGCAGGTGGGGGCGTTGACAATCTTTTTTCGTTAAGGTTATACTTGCCTTGTAGTATCCTTACGTTCAAAGCCTGATCTCGAAATTTTAAGGACACAACGATTATCCCTACGAAAACATTGCTCACACGACTCAAACAAGGCTACCTCAATTGTTCTGTGCTATTCTTTCTTCGTACTCATTCCTCAAGTTTTATCTCAACCTTTACATGTATGTTGTGATTGTTCTTCTTGTTCTTGCTGGTGTTGTTGCTGCGGTATTGGTTATCATTTGTTGACCTCTCGTTTTGTCACATGTCAACTCACCAACAACATATACACACTGATTCATTTTCTATACTTCTTCTTCTTCTAGTACCCAGGATGATGAAAAATTCTTCGTTTCTTGTGTCTACAGTGATCACATTGTGTTGGACATTATCGCTTGTTATGGCAGGAGATGGTAAAACAATCCAATTGTTAAAACGCACCAATGATGAAATGATTCAAGCTCATTTAACACGTGAACGTGAAGGCCGACGTCGTTTTCAGGATGGTAAACATCTTCGCAGTAGTAGTCACGATACTACGACGACGACGACTACTACCACTACTACTACTGTAACAAACGACCAACCCGAATCCATTGCATTGAAAGATTATTCCAATGCCCAATATTATGGAACAATTTCCATTGGGAATCCTCCACAATCCTTTCAAGTTATCTTTGATACAGGATCATCCAATCTATGGATCCCTCAATTGAATTGTCATCATTGTGGTAATCCATTCTTTGGAAAGAAACATAAGTATAATCATGATCAATCCTCAACCTACTCTCCCAATGGGACAGATTTTGAAATTACCTATGGGAGTGGATCTGTTGTGGGATATTTCTCTTCCGATATTGTCACATTGGCAGATGATGTACAGATTGATGAACAATTATTTGCAGAAGTGACGGATGCCGCTGGATTGGGATTTGCCTATGCCCTTGGAAAATTTGATGGAATTTTAGGTATGGCATTCTCGTCTCTATCGATTGGTCATGCACCCACGGTTTGGGAGAATGCCATTCGACAGAATGTCGTCGAACAACCCATGTTTTCCTTTTATCTTGGAGACGATACTGAGGGAGGAAAGAGTGATGGAGGCGAACTCACCTTGGGTGGGTATGATCCGAATCGATTTGAGGGAGAATTACAATTTGTACCCCTAGTTTCTGCAACCTATTGGGAAATTATGTTGGATACCATTGTCCTAGGAAAGGATCACAAGTATGTCATTCCGAAGAATGTCGGAAGGACTGCGATTGTCGATTCCGGTACATCTCTCATGGTGGGTCCAAAATCGGAGGTGACCAAGATTGCCCATGCCATTGGTGCCAAACCAAACTTTGTCGGGGAATATACCATTGATTGTGCGTTGGTACCAGATATCCCCGACCTTGTCATTACCATTCAGGGAACAGACTATACGCTTCCTGGGTCTTCTCTCATTATGCAATCACAAAATATCTGTTTGTTTGCCTTTTTAGGAATGGACTTTCCATCGGGTGGTCCCTCCTGGATATTGGGAGATGTCTTTATGGTATGTGCATAGTGTATTTTGCTTTTCCTTTTACTACAGTGTTTTCAATCTCAAACCCAACTTTTTTCATTCCTTGTCATGTTTCAATAGAGAGAATATTATACCGTATTCAACTATGTTGATCAAACCGTTGGATTTGCCAAGGCCAAGAAATCTGGTACCAAAATTGTTGCTGCCATGCAGTGAAGAGTTCATGATTCATCCATTAAATTTCTGTAAGAATAGGGTCATCTCATGGAAAATGAAGCAAATGAGTTTTTACACTTCGTTAATTTAAGATTAAAGTAATCCATTTAATAATACATTTCTATCGTGAAGCTGCTACATCTTTCAAGACAAGTATTACAATAACAATTTAATCTTTTGACCTCTGAGCTGTAATATTGATATGATATCAGACAACCTTGAATTACAAGACATGGAAAAATTAGCAAACAGGTTTGTGAGCGCCTTACACCTGAGATATGGAATGTGAAATTGTTAGTTGCATAGGTTGATTATAATTGCCCTTGGCAATATCTTTATGACGCTCAACTAGGAGATACGTTGGACTGTCTTTTTTTCACATAGAATGCTTCAGAAATGATTATTCACAACATAGTGCTGGAAACATTTTCTCCACACGCATGCAAATGATGTTTTAAAATTTTGAACCTATGATATTAAAGGGATTTGGCCCTGTTGTGCATATAGTGCACGTTTGGAACATCAATCACAATTACTCATTTCATCCTGTTTCATAGAACAGAAACCTTAACCCTTAAACGTATAATACAATTGAATATTGCCATTGACTCTACTCGTGAGGCGTGTGAACTCACAATTGTCTCTTAGAAAATTCAAGAGATGCTGCTTGGTAAGGATGAAGGTGAAGTATCAACAACTGTGCTGAATTAATTATCCTCCAGTAATGGTGTAAGGATGACTGTAGACAACCCCCAAGCAATTGGATTTGGAGTTCATGTATACTAGTATTTCGTTACTTCATGAATATTAGTTGTGAAAGCTAAATCGTTTAAAAACTTGATGGCATTCCAAGATTTGTATCCGATCTTCACGATGATACATGTAAACACATTCCTGCAAATTGATCTACTTACTTACTTAATATAATATATACATATAGCGCATAAAATGATCTGAAGTAAAATATATGTATGATCTTAATGAAACTTGTTTACATATATATAGCTCAGAGTGTAAGGTAACCTTTTATCAGGGAAGGTTGATCCTTGCCAACTTGAAATTTCATGCCGATGACACTTTATGGAAGAATCCAATGGATTTTCTGACGAGACTATACTGTTACTCCGACCAGTAACATTGCAGTACAATTTTTCCTACCACACATTGCTTGCTGTTTCTACCTCATGTCGGAATCTTCTAGAGATGGTGCACAACGACAACAACGACACCAACAACAACGACAAAAACAACGATCATCAGCTTCACCAAAAGCAGTCAATCGAGTGATACTTCTCATCGTACTATTTGTTATAATTTTAACATTGGGAATACTTCCATTTTGGTGGTTGGACGTGGATGGAAAACATTTGTATCATGGACAAATACCACCTCCCAATAACAACAAACAACAACAAAAAGGAACTTCCAAGAAACAGGAAAAAGATGATGATGATATAATTGATCAAGCTGTATTGGATCGGATCAATCAAGGAATATACTTGGACCCCCCCAAAGGATGAATGCCATGTTTTTATTTCTTTTTCGAAAGATAAATAACAACAAAGGTTGAAAACATATTTAGCAGGTCGAGCATGTAAAGAATGCATGTCCAATTATCGATTCCATTTTGCAAATAAGGGTTGATTACCAGATATGATATTATTTTAATTTTAAATTAGATTCGTTTCTTAGTATAATGAATATGTATATTCGTGGAAGAAAGTGAGAATGGCGAGTCCATATGATGTGTGATCGAGGCAGGAGTGTGTGCGTTGCAATGATTATGATGATGATGCAGTCAAAATCAATATGATCCACGAAATAGGAAAGTAAAGGAAAAAGTATCACATGATGGAATGGCAAGTGAAATGGAAAACATACACCATTCTTTGGAAATGCACATCCAATCGTTATGACTGACAAGAATGCAATTTTTTCAAAAAAGGAGGATACTTGGGGAATGTGGACGCATCGGACCCATCTGGTTTACTGGAATTAATTCTAGTCTTTGAGGGCTTTCTACGTTAGTCTAGATAATAATGCTGAATGCATGTTCGGAAAAGAATTTGTTGGATGAAATTAATCTTTGCAATGTTGAATTAAGATAGAAACTAAAAGGAACTTTTGTGAAATGGATGCGTAACTCTTTGACGAGTGAACTAAATATACGACAATTTTACTTGATGAAGAAGACTACGATAATCCATATTCAAAAGTGATATTATATTTATACAACATGGAGCTTGGATGAATGTATGTCTCTATATTCCTCTTTCCAACAACGGCTCCCTTTTTTTTAGAGAGTCAACAATCATCATAAACGTTTTGGCTGTTGATATGCCTGACAATAATCCATAACATCATCGGATAATTCCGAATTGGATGACATGTCTATCATTTCCTCATTTGGTAATTCCTGACTTTCCAGCATATATATTGTCTTGGCAACCTTTTCATCTTGAATCCCAAGTTGCAATGCCTGGAGTCGACAAATACAATTCTCCGTCACATAAATTTGACATAGAAGCTTCTCATTGGATACACCCATTTCTTGTTGTCGATCTTGTTCCTCCAGGACAGCATTCAGTGCATTCCACTTATTTTCTCGTCGTGCATTGGCCCCAACACGAGTACGATATTCCAATCCTCGACTACAGTGTTCCTTATCATCGTCAATATTTGGATCGACATGAGACATGATTCGTACGGTAGATGCAAATGATTTCTTCATTTCCTCAAAGTCTTTCTTATTATACCAAACAGTACGAATCATGTCTTCGGACAAATCCTTTACGTGAGTTATTGGTCGAACAGAAACCGTATCTTTAAATGCCACAACTCGTCGTCGTTGCTCTGTCCTGGATGAATTGCATACTGTCAAGGAGGATTTGATATTTGATTTCTCAGTGGTAGAATTAATGATGCTATCAGGTTGAAGAAACTTTGGTAGTTGATTTCTTGTACTTATAATCGTCATGATGGGAAATAATATACTACTAATTTTATGACACGTTTATGTCAGCCAAGGAAACGTCGAATCACGAATATGGTCGCTCAAAGAGAGTTGTGTCTTGATTTTTGTGCCCTTATCCCAATTGGCTTCTTTAAAGATACGGATTTATGAATTTGATACTGGAATTCAAGTCTTGTACGTTTCTTTACACCCTACTGACGCTAATCCTTGTTTCCCTGACTATTCCAATTTGGAACACTGGTCATTTTATGCAATTAGGTAATGACCCTCAGTTTTGTGACATTCGAATCAAATGAGCCCAACGCAGGGTCCAAGAATGTCAATCGATTCATTTTTCTGAAATCAGTATTGCATTTTCTGTCATTACTGGTTCCGTGAGTCATGTTTAATGTAGTGCCTTTTCGGGAATCGAAATCTATACTTTTCTCTAGGGAACACTCCTATGCTGTTGTTGCCTTTGTTCGAATAGCGAACAAAATAATGACTATTCTAACCAAACCCGAGAAAGGAATATTTCAACAGGTGTTGATCCCGTGAAATGCGGTATCAATTTTCAATGACGAAAGTGCCGAGAAAATTATTTTGATTCGCTACGAAATATTGTTGGAGACTCTTTTTTCGTGTGACTGTGTTCGAAGCGCCAGACGTGCTCTATGTTAGACTATAGACAGTACACTATGAAGAATTATGATCAAATTTATACCATTTTCTAATTAGTCTTGTGTAGTCTTTGAACTTCTCTCTAAAGATGTTCTTGAACTTCTTTCAAGAGATGTTTGATCTACCTTTTCTTGAGGAATTTGATCTTGCTTGAACCTTTTGGATGATTAGGCAAGTCACTTCAACTTAATGATAAGGATAAGTTGCCTTGTCAATACAAACAAGCTGGCTGTCAATAAGGATAAGCAAATTATCCTTTCAACTCTCTTTATCTTAGAGAGTTGGACTTGTAATTATTTTTTAAATAGATTGTTTATTTGTGCTGTCTAGTTTAGATCCGGTACTTGATCGTATATATATACTTTTCCATTTATAAGTAACACTTGATTTTCACTAAGCTTGTTTTATGAATGATCATCATCTAAAAACCTTGTGGTAGATATAGAAAATGAAAGTTAACATGTAACTTATCCATAGGTAGATGAGTAAATATAAGAATATTTTGATGCTACTACAATTTACTATGCAGTAAGGGTAACGGATGTCTCCTTATACTAGTACACGCAAACATCCCTTAGTTTAGTACTTTAATACTTAGATTGGTGTTACTTACAACCTATTGTGTTAGGGATTAAAGTCTTGATTCCTAGTCAAGGTAGGTCAACATGTTTGATCTAATTACTTTAAGCTTTTGTCAGATTTAGAATTTGAGTCCTTCACATTGATATCGGAGTGCTTTCTACATTCATAAAACGTATTATTCTGTTCTAAAAGGTCCCCGCTATATTGTTCAAATAGTCACAGAAGACTGTGGAAAGGTTCCTGTTGCCTACTTGAAAGAGCAAGGTGATGCCTCAAGATCCACAAAAAAAAGCTTGCTCCAAGTCTCCTGTTGTCATTGATGATGTCAACTCTACTTTTTTGACCTTGAGGAAAGGAAATTTGTTGCAAGAAAGGTCTCAACAACGTTTGCAAGATTTCTGCAAGAGGAAAGAGTTTGTCCAAGAATTATTCTAAATCTCCGAATCGCACAATCCAGAAGTTTTGATTGCAAGGGCTCTTCGTGAGTGTGAGTGTGGATCCCATCACTCAGAAGGCTCAGGCCTTTTGGAAACGCGTTTCTGAGGCTTGCCGTCTTCTTGAAAAAAAGAACATGACTGAAGGCATAGTGTATGTGAAAAGACAGTCTTTGTATCTTCAGATTTGTTTGACGCAACACATCAGGTCATACGTTACCAGCTGGATGGGAATTCATAATAGTATCACTTCTGACTTCAAAAGCGGTTGGAACCTTGAAAGGTACATTAAAGAATATATAATGCTGTGTACACTCTGTACTCGTACTCGATGACATATTCGAGCATTCCACTTGGGATAGTGAATGTAGATGTTACAATTTCAGTTGGATGACTCACTATTGATGACGCTTATCACGATATTTAGCATTAACGTTACATGTGCGGATTTACCGTCGATATACTGTGGTCTATTCGAAAATTTAAGAAAAATATCGGTAATATGCCGTTAAAAAAGAGCATAAAAAATTACGGATTAACTGTTTTTTCGGATTCTTTCGTTTTGAAGCGTTGAATTTCGAATTTCCCACCATGGCGTTGGAATTGAAATCCATAATGGGGGGATAAGGAGGGCAATTGGAATGAACGGGGGGGGGGCGGAAACGCGGAAACATGAATCAACTGGGAAACAAGAACAAATTAAGCGGCCATTCACAGTTCGGCAAAGTATCACATCCAAAAACAAGTCAACAATTTTAATTTCAGGATAATGGCAATCGCTATACGATTTCAGCAACCAGGGAAGACATCCACATCGAATTTCAAACCCTCTTTGACGCCGGATTCAGTTCAAATAATTAAACGTCGAGTTCGATTCAGAGACTCTGTGTCTGAACAGCCAATTAAACACATTGATGACATGTCCAATGAACAAGTGTTCAATACTTGGTATGGAAATTTTGACTTAAAAGATTTTAAAAAGGATGCTCAGCAAACTGTAAGAGTATTAATGATGAATCATGGTGACAAAGCCATGATTGACAACGACGAATACTGCAGTCGGGGTTTAGAATGCCGAACTCGAGAGGGGGCATCGGTAAGAAGAGCGAATAGGTGGAATGCTCTTAACGCTGTGTTTATCGAACAAGATCGTCAGTGGAACCTCGGAATCCGAAATGAACAGCTTCTTTGTCAAATTTATGTTGCTGAGAACTGTCGCAGCAGACTCAATGCATTGACTCTTGGCATTCAAGATGAAAAAGCTGCGATAGCTATACACTCGGATCAAGCATCGGGATAGATGCGTTGATGATCAAATTACAGTGCTTGAATAATCTTTAAACTACTGACGGTACATTGACGACCTTAATTAAGATGCCCTAAAGTCTCGTGGAGCAATTGTGTAATGAAAATTGACTAGAAAAATGTGATTTCACGAGAAGAAAATATGACTATTACCATGTATTCTAAATGTTCTATGTTATTCATCTTGATCTTGCTTACAACTGGTTTCGAAATAATTGATGCACCTCTGTGTTACGATGAGAATTGAATGTATGTAAAAAGATTATCTATAAAATGTAATGTATATTGAATTTTGTCTGGAACTAAATTATAAATGGTATCAAAATAGTCCATTCACCTCTCTCAAAATATTCTAGTCCCTTGATACTCTGCTTCAATTATTTTGGATATCTTTGGGTAAAGTCTAAATCGACTCCCAAATTCGACATAAAGTATTTGCATTCCAAGAGAAACGCTTCAATTGCTAGGTATGGAAGATGCTCAACTTTATGTGACAAAATTTTAAACTATTACCAACGCAAAAGTCAGGAGGTGTATCTAATTTCCTGTCACATCGTTTCTCTCCCTTTTTCGGGATGCACTCCTCAGTGTATCATAATGATAAATTACTTTTTTTTCTTCAGAAATCAGTAGGATCACGGGTCTACTTGACTTCTTTAAGAATTTGGAAACAAGATTTGTGCATCAGGACAAGGATATCAACAGCATAAAATAAATTCCATTCAAAGAAGTAAAATTTGCAACGTCTGAATTTTTTGATTCTATGTATTCATGACCATGGTCTTATTCTATCTTCAATCACCCACGATGAAGCTCAGCCACAGCATTATCGCCTCATGCCCTACACTGTACTTCTCTTTTCCAAATCTAAAGTGATTTCTATCATGGCCTCATAATTCAGCACAGGCAATGTTATTATAATTTTCCTTTTTTGCGCTAAGGGTGATAAGATAATTCATTTGGACAGCATCTTTCTTGGTTCTTGTTTCCCGGTCCTGTCTCAATTTTCTTAGTAAGAAAGACTTTAGAGCCTTTTCTTTTGACAGCTAGCTGTGGATATTCCCTTTGATATCCCTTCTTGACGTCTTCAAAGTAAAAATACCTCAAGTTTATCTATTGTGAAGTAGATATACTCTGAAACGTGAAATTGTGTGAAATCCATTGGCCTGGAGGAACACGTGGGAAGGGGGGACTGAAAACATGCAACGAACACGAAAGAAAACGCGGTGATAAATTAAGCGACCATTCCCAGTTCGTGTGAAATGCATCACATCCTAAAACGTGCCAAAAACTCAAAATTTCAAAATAATGACTATCGCAATACGAATTCAGCAACCAACATTACTCAGTCCAGAAAAGACATCCACATCGAAGACTATCGAATCGGCATTTAAATTGGATTCTACCCAAGGGTTGAGACCTCGAGTTCGGTTCAGAGACTCTGTGTCTGTAAGGCCAATTAAACATATTGATGATATGTCCGTTGAACAAGTATTCAATGTTTGGTATGGAAATTATGACTTTCAAGAAATTAAACAGGGTTTGCTACAAAGTGTAAGGATTTTAATGATGAATCATGGTGACAATGTCATGATTGACAATGACGAGTAGTGCAGTCGGGGTTTAGAATACCGAACTCGAGAAGGGGCAGCGGCACGAAGAGCTAACAAGTGGAATGCTCTTAACGCTGTACTCGATGAACAAAATCGTCAGAGGGACCTTGGAATTCGAAATGAACAACTTCTTTGTCAAATTTATATTGCGGAGAATTGCCATAGCAGACTCAATGCCTTGACTCTTGGCATTCAAGATGAAAAAGCAGCAATGGCTATACACTCGGATCAAAAGTAAAATTGATGATCAAAGTACGGTGATTGAATAATCTTCAAACTACTGACGGTGCATTGACGATCTCACTTAAGGTGCTCTAAAGTCTAGTGAAGCAATTTACGATGAGAATCGAATGTATATATAAAGATTACTTTTGAAAATGTGATATTAATATTCACTGCTAATTGACTTTAATCTGGAACTAAATTACAGCTGGTGTCGAAATAGTGCATTCACCTCTTTGCAGAGTGTTTGAGTCCCTTGATGATTTGCTTCAATAATGTTGGATGTCTTTGGTAAAGTCTACATCAACTCCCAAATTCGACATGCCTTCCATGAGAAACATTTCAATTGCTAGATTTCGCCATCTTCCAACAAATGTTATCATTCTATTATGCACTTGTTTACAAACTGATCAGCTTCATGTGACAAACGTTTCAATCATTTACCAACTCAAAAGTCAGGAAATATATCTTCTCACATCATTTCTCTCCCTTTATTCATACGAGTCATAAACAAAAAGTTTCCAATCGTCACCTCAATAGCTTAATCAAAGTGATCCTTGCCGCATAGCAAAGTGCAGAATGTCCTATCATTCAACCAATAAAGAAACTCCTTATTTTTATGAAACCAATTGAATTCTACCAAAAACAATATGGCTCAAAAGAACATTTTAACTCCAACTAATTGCAAATTATTGAAGATTTGTGTCAGAATACCTCTTCCAAATTGCATAAATATTGCTTTTTAATGGTACTGAGTTGCGTGATGCCATAATTTCTACTCTAAAGTTTGACTTCATAAACTGGAATTTATTTTGTTTTATGTTCTAAGGTGCAACAGGCAAATGAGATGGTAAGCTACATGGATGAATAATAAACTGTACATTTATGTATGAATCAAATTATCAAGTTCCTCCATCCTAATATTGCTTTGTCTTTTTTCATACCCATCAACCAAGAACTCTTCGAGCGTTGTCTAGCATCTTTCATTCAAAGTATATACAGACTTGATTGACAGGCAGTAATTCTATTTTGATATTTGGATACTATCCAATAAAGGCAATCACTGGGTATTGCGTTTGAAGACACTTTAGCATTCCCAAATATTCCAAATTGATGCATCAAATACAATTGGTCAGTAAAAGCCAAAATTACTTAGTCGAGCGATCGTCGAATGTTTTAATTATACTAGTAGATTACTAGAAAATGTGTCGTAAAGAAATAATAATTAGAAACAAGTTTGTTTTCATGGTATTCATGTGATCCAAGAAATCTCCGTTCTTGGGGGTGGTTAGGTGAAACTGGGTAGAAAAACACCTTCATTCCTTATACTATTGTGCAATAACCTTAGCTTCAAGATACAGTACTAATGACCTTTGAATTTAGAGAATCATTCCAATTTGACACATAGTTAAGGACTTTGTAGTACATTTTTTCATAAAATTAGCAACACATATTTCATCCATTCATTGAACTTCGATAGTAAAATGATAAAGTCAATCGGGTTTTTTATGAGCTTCATTAGTATGTACATTCAACTTTAATCTAGAAACACCTGACGCTTTTTATATTCATTATCTTACTGCGTTGTAATAAATCCTCCGGAAAATGGACTCACAATTTCTTTACAAGGTAATCTAATCATTAATTACCCCAGTGCTTGTGTCAAAGAGTCACCGTCATACGCTTCTCACTTTACATTATGCGACAATGTCTCATTTCTCCTTCTTCAAGACACTTAGAAAGTAGATTTATGCAAGTCACAGACAAATTATCACCCAAGATCACGCCCTGTCCATCCAATGTCACTTCTAATTAAGCACCAAAGTATGTATTTCTTGTAAAAAAGTTTCTAAAGCAATTCTCGGGATCATTAAGTCTTACTAAAAAGCTGACATCTTTACAGTTTCTGATACTTAGCGGTCAATTCAGCTTGAGCGTTTTTAGCATTGCAATAATGTCAGTGATAGATTTTCTGGGACATGACTAAGAATTACTGACTTTTGGTCATAAACCTAATCACCCTTCTCTCGTAACAGATTGAATCAACTGATTTTAAGAATTAGGAACTTCAAATATCCCTACATTAATTATTCAAAAAAAATCATTTACTTTCCAGAAAACAGGGCCTTGGCTCTTCCATTGATCTATAAAGAACTCTATCTTTCTACCAAGCTTTTACCTTGGGATGTCGCTTTCTTCGTTGCGTCCATTACATGATGATTCTCACTTTTCGCTGTTGACACCTTGTTGCTTCACAGCTATACATTAGACCTTACGTTGCATTTATTGATTTAATTCAATAATTTATTGGATACATCAAAATAAAAAAAGCTGTGATAAATAGGCCAGCACAACAGTTTAAATATTGTAGAATTCCTTTAACTTTATTTTATTTATGTTGCCACTGGTATCTACAAGATTTTTCTGTATCAACAAGGACACCACCAATGTAAGTCATTTCTAATTTGTTATGTTAAAGCAACAAGTCAAAGAGAAAGAGGATTTCTCAATAATAAAGTTTGAGCTAAGTGACTCCTCTTATAGCTTGCAGATCGTAGTTTTTTCGATTGTTAAATAACTATTTTGTTATACGATGTCCTATTTGCCATTAGGATTTCTTGTAGCATCATGCAAATAACACAGTGATTAACTGACAATATATGAATTTTCCTATCGTTCAATGTGCACTCTCCCATGGCCTTTGCAATGTGTGTGATAGAGACCTAATGGGCTGCTTTCTTACCACGAGATTTCCAACTTTTTTCCTGGAGAAGCTTCTCAAACGGATTTTCAATGATCACAAAAACTTAAAGTGCGTCTTTGATGAAGCTTCTCAATCTAATTGAAGTCAACTGCAATGTCTTTGTTGACAACGAATTATTTGTTGCATATACAGTATTTTTATTTGTTTTTAGTTGACTTGAACCTGCCACTAAACTAATTTGATTTTGTCAATATAAATTAAAGACATTGGCCAGCAATACTTCATTTTTTCTCATGAAGTTTTGTAAATTGACTTATGTTTGATTCACCACAATTATTGCAAGTTGGAGGGCTTGAAGCTTTTCTATTGTTATTGCAAACTAAAACCTTGTTTCAAAGCAATCACTGCCTGACTGTGCACAATCGGCAGCATCCAGTTTTCATCAATTACATGCGTATCATCAGACTACTTTTGTGTGTATAGTAGTGTTATCAAGTTACTGCACCAAATGCGTACATGCATGATTGTATCCTTTGATTGGCTTGTGCAAATCTCGAACACGAGCGACATATTGGTAATTATGATCAATATTTATCCAGGGCATACAAATCAACGTTTGCTTAATCTTCATATTTTTGGAACAAAGGATTTGAGCATCTTGTTTCATTTGTCGTTTCGTTATTGCGCAGCCTAATAATTACTTTTTCTTAGGGTATATGATTAGTTCATCCTTTTGTCGTAATATGGTCGTGAATTCTCAAAAATCTTATGTATATAAATGCTGTAAACCGTTTTGGAAAACTGACCTATTGCGTTTAATATTCAAGTGCGTTAAATAATTACATTTCGACAAGATGTTCGTGAAAGTTAATAATTCCCGAATGTTCAGAGATCTTGCTGGGCATTAAATTCAAGAGATCAAAGTGTCGATTCTACCACAAACACTTACCTTGTTAAACAATCATCATTTCATGACAGTGATTGGTAAACGAATTCAATCACCGAAGTTGCTTCGGGAAGACAGCCTTATCAATAGTGCAAATGAGAAATCAAATTGCAAATCATGTCTGATATCCAACTCTGTACGGACGACACAGAGGCGTCGCGTTGTTGTATTCAAAGATACTGTATCCGTTCGACCAATCACTCACGTGAAGGACATGCCTCAAGAGATGATTCGTACTATTTGGTATGATAAGAAAGACTTTGAACAGATTAAGAAGGGATTTGCACCGACCGTCAGAATCATGTCTCACGTCGATCCAAACATTGACGATGATGAAGAACACTGCAGTCGAGGATTGGAGTATCGAACTCGTGTTGGGGCCAATGCACGACGAGAACAAAAGTGGAATGCACTGAATGCAGTCCTAGATGAACAAGATCGTCAACGTGAAATGGGTATCTGTAATACTGATCTATTGTGTCAAATATATATCACTGAGAATCTTCTTAGCCGCCTAAATGCATTACAACTTGGTAAGCAAGATGAAGAGGCAGCTAGGATAGTATACTGTCATTCCAGGTCCAACGAAATGATGATTGATCTATCAGATGATTCCATAGACTCCGATGCTGCAGCCATGGATGAAGATTGAAGATGAATTTCACATTTTTGACAACACT
>CAAAJI010000698.1:0-25208 GCA_900642245.1 Fragilaria radians | reverse complement strand
TGGCCGGGGACGTCGGCGGGCGAATGCCTCGCGCCGGAGTCGAGGCGCTGATCGACGCGACACGCATCCGCCGCGACAAGCGCGCCCGCGACTTTGGCGGATCGCGATCCCCGCCATTCCCGCCCCAATCGGCGAGGAGCAGGCCACCCAGGCCGCCTTCGGGCGCATCCTGCTCGACCTGTCGCGGGCCGGCGGCGATCTTGCCGACCGCATCGTCACCACCTCGCCCGACGTCACAGTCTCGACCAACCTTGGAGCCTGGGTCAACCAGCGCGGCCTGTTCAAGCGGCGGGACATGGCCGACGTTTTCGCAGCCGCAAAGATTCCGTCCGCGCAAAAATGGTCCGCTACAAATCAAGGTCAGCACATCGAGCTGGGTATCGCTGAGTCCAATCTTTTCCTGGTGTTGGCCGCGCTCGGCCTGTCGGGCGATTTGTTCGGCGAGCGGCTGGTGCCGATCGGAACGCTCTACGATCCGTTCATCGCCCGCGGCCTCGATAGCCTCAACTACGCCTGTTACCAGGACGCACGCTTCCTGCTCGTCGCGACCCCAAGCGGGATTACGCTCGGGCCGGAGGGCGGTGCCCACCAGTCGATCAACCCGCCGCTGATTGCCCTCGGCCAGCCAGGCCTGCGCCATTACGAACCGGCCTTCGCCGACGAGCTTGCGGCGATGATGGAGGAAGCCTTCCGCCTGATCGACGACCCGGCGGGCGAGTCGACCTACCTCCGCCTCTCGACTCGCTCGATCGCCCAGCCCGAGCGCGCCGACGACAATTGGAAACAAGGCGCGCTTGCCGGTGCCTACTGGCTCCGCGAACCCGGCCCCGGCGCCGAAGCCGCGATCGTCGCGATGGGCGCGATCATGCCCGAGGCGCTTGCCGCGCATGAGGAACTCGCCGCCGACATCCCCGGGCTCGGGCTGCTCGCGGTCACCTCCCCCGATCTGCTCCACCGTGGCTGGACCGCGGCTCAGGCCAGTCGCTGGTCCGGCAACCACCAGCCGAGCCACATCGAAACCTTGCTCGCCCGCCTTGCCCCGGGCGCGGGCCTGGTCACCCTGTGCGATGCCGCCCCCGCCTCCCTCAGCTGGATCGGCGGAGTCCTCGGCAACCGCGTCGCCCCATTGGGCGTCGAGCGCTTCGGCCAGACCGGCAACCTCGCCGAACTCTACGCCGCCTACCGCCTCGACGGCGCGGCGATCACCAAGGCGGTTGCCGAGCTTCTCCTCCCCGCCTAGACGCAGCCCATGGCCGGACGCTTTTTCGATCAATGGACCGTCGGCGACACAGTCGCTCATGCGCTAACCCGCACCGTCACCGAGACCGACAATCTGCTCATCTCGACGCTGACCCACAATCCGCAGCCGATGCATCTCGATGCCGACGCAGCGAAGGCAAGCGAGTTCGGCAAGATCCTGGTCAACAGCTGCTTCACTTTCAGCCTAACCGTTGGCGTCTCGGTCGCGGACACCACCCAGGGGTCCCTGGTCGCCAACCTCGGTTTCGACGAGGTGCGCTTTCCGAAACCGGTATTCATCGGCGACACGCTGCGTTTCGAAACCGAGTGCGCTGAACTTCGGGACAGCAAGTCCCGGCCTACCGCTGGGATCGTCACCTGGCTCCACCGCGCCATCAACCAGCGCAATGAGATCGTGTGCACGATGAAACGCAGCGCCTTGATTCACAAGTCGCCCGCATGACCGCCGCCCCGCGCAGCTGGCTGTTCGTCCCCGCCGACAGCGACAAGAAGGTCGCCAAGGCCATCGCCAGCGACGCCGACGCGATCATCTTCGATCTCGAGGACAGCGTCTCGCTCGAGCGCAAGCAGGCCGCGCGCGACCTGTTGAAGACTCTTGGCGCCCGCGATGGCGGCCCGCGCTGGTGGGTACGGATCAACCCGCTCCGCACCGAGCACCACAAGAAGGATCTCGAAGTCTTCGCCTCGGCCGACTTCGAGGGCGTTGTCCTGCCCAAGTCGGAAAGCGGTGCCGATGTCGCCGAACTCGCCCACCGCACCGGCAATCTTCCGGTCCACGCGATCGTCACCGAGACCGCGGCCAGCTTGTTCGGCCTGCTCAGTTACCGCGACACCAAGGCGCCGCTGGTGGCGATGTGCTGGGGCGCCGAAGACCTTTCCGCGGCGCTTGGTGCCTCGTCCAAATATGACGCTGACGGTAAACTCGCCTTCACCTATCGCCTGGCACGCTCGCTGACCCTCGCCGGGGCTGTCGCCGCCGGGGTCCAGCCGGTCGACGGCGTATTCGCCGATTTCCGCGACGAGGCAGGCCTTACTGCCGAAGCCCGGGCCGCCGCCCGCGATGGATTCACCGGCAAGCTCGCAATCCATCCCGACCAGGTCGCGCCGATCAACGCCGCCTTCACCCCGTCCGCAGACGAAATCGCCCATGCCGACAAAATTGTCGCCGCCTTTGCTGCCGATCCATCGGCCGGGGTGTTGTCGGTTGATGGTCGGATGGTCGACCGCCCCCATTTGATCCAGGCAAAGGCACTGCTCGCCCGCGCCCGCTAACCCAGGAGAAACATCATGCCGACAGCCGCCAGGGGATGGGGCACCGACGCCGCCGACCAGCCATTGAAGATGATGGAGTTCGAGCGCCGCGACCTTCGCGCCGACGACGTCGCGATCCAGATTACGCACGCTGGCATCTGCCACAGCGATCTCCACACCTGCCGGAACGACTGGGGCGGGACGCGCTATCCCGTAATCCCGGGCCATGAGATCGTCGGCACAGTGACGGAAGTCGGCCCCGATGTCACCGCCCACAAGGTCGGTGATACCGTCGCGGTCGGCTGCATGGTCGATAGCTGCATGAAGTGCGACCAGTGCCTCGAAGGCTGGGAAATCTTCTGCCGCGAGGGCGCGGTCCAGACTTACAATAGCAAGGACCGACACGACGGCACGATGAGCAAGGGCGGTTACACCGACCATATCGTCGTGCGCGACCATTTCGTCTGCAAGGTGCCCGACGGCATGGACGTCGCCCGCGTCGCTCCTCTCCTGTGCGCCGGGATCACCACTTACTCGCCGCTTCGCCAGTATAATGTGGGCGAAGGCAGCAAGGTTGCCGTGATCGGCCTTGGCGGGTTGGGCCACATGGGGGTCAAGCTTGCCGCAGCGATGGGCGCGCATGTCACGATCATCACCACCACGCCTGAGAAGGGCGAGGACGCCCGGGCGTTGGGCGCGCACGACGTCATCGTCTCGACCGATCCGGAAGCAATGAAGGCCGCCGCGACCCGCTTCGACTTCATTCTCAACACCATCCCGGTCAGCCACGAGATCGACCAATATCTGCAATTGCTCGGCCGCTCCGGTCGGATGGTGATCGTCGGCGCGCTGACCCCAATGCCGGGGTTTGTCGGAATGAACCTGATTTTCTGGAACCGCGCGGTCGGTGGTTCCGCGATCGGCGGGATTCCCGAGACCCAGGAAATGCTCGATTTCTGCGCCAAGCACGAGATTTACCCGGAATGCGAGACGATCTCGATGCCGGAAGTCAACGAAGCCTATGAGCGCTTGCTCAAGAACGACGTCCGCTATCGCTTCGTGATCGACATGGCGCGCGGGATCTGATGCGAAAGGGCGGCGCGCTGGTGGGGCTACTGGCGCTTGCCGCCTGCACCGCTGCCGCGCCGCCAGAAGCGCGCCAGGCCGGCCCGGCGTTCGATCCCGTGGCTTTCTTTACCGGCCCGACCCACGGCGACGGCAAGCTCGACCAGATCATGAAGGACGTGCGCACCGTCACCGTCGACAGCGTCGGCAAGGCCGAGGCCAATGGTGTGCTGACGCTGACCCAGCGCATCGATATGCAGGGCGACCCGCCCCGCACCCGAGTGTGGAAATTCCGTCAGGTCGCGGCGGGCCGCTACACCGGCTCCCTGACCGACGCCAGCGGCCCAGTCGAGACGGTCGCCATCGGCCGCGCAATCCGCATCCGCTACCCGATGAAGGGCGGCCTCCAGGTCGAGCAATGGCTGACCGCGCTTCCCGGTGGGCGAGCGCTCGACAATCGCATGACCATCACCAAATGGGGCCTGCGCGTGGCCACCCTGCAGGAACGCATCACCAAGCGCTGATCTCCGCCTTGCGCGTCACCCCCCGCGCGCTAGGGTCAAAAGAAAAGTCTCGGGGGTCTTCATGTCGTCACAACAAGCCAAACCCTGGTCGATGACCCGGGTCGTCACCGCATCCTCGGCGGGGACCGCATTCGAATGGTATGACTTCTTCATCTTCGGCAGCCTTACTCCGGTCATCGCCAAGGTGTTCCTCGCGGGACTCGACCCCACGGCCGCTTTGATCGCCGCTTTGGCCTTGTTCGCGGTCGGCTTTGCCTTCCGCCCCCTTGGCGCGATCATCTTCGGCGCGATGGGCGACCGCGTCGGGCGGAAAGCGACCTTCCTCACCACGGTCAGCCTGATGGGCGGCGCGACCTTCGCCATCGGCCTGCTTCCGACCTATGCCCAGGCCGGAATCATTGCCCCGATCCTGCTGGTTTTCCTGCGCATCTGCCAGGGCACCGCGCTTGGCGGCGAATATGGCGGCGCGGCAATCTATGTCGCTGAACATGCCGCCAACAATCAGCGCGGCGCAGCAACCGGTTGGATCCAGTCCTCCGCATCGATCGGGCTGCTCGCCGCGCTGGGCGTGATTGTCGCCACCCGCACCGTGCTCGGCACCGAAGCGTTCGACGCCTGGGGCTGGAGAATCCCGTTCCTCGTCTCGGCGATCCTCCTGATTATCTCATTGTGGATGCGGCTAAAGCTCTCCGAGAGCCCGACCTTCGCCAAGCTGCGAGACGAGGGCGCCACGTCCAAGACCCCCTTGCGCGAGGCCTTCGCCAGGCGGGAAAGCCTGAAACAAGTGCTGATCGCCTTCTTCGCGATCATGTGTGCCCAGGGCGCGGTTTGGTATTTCACCTTCTTTTACATGCAGGTGTTCCTCGAAAAATCACTCGGAATGTCCGCGGCGACCAAGGACATGCTGCTGATCATCATGACCCTGGTGTCGGCCCCGCTCTACGTGTTCTTCGGCTGGTTGTCGGATCGCGTCGGCCGCAAGCCGGTGATGCTCGGCGGCATGTTGCTCGCCCTCGCCCTCTATTTCCCCGGCTCGCACCTCATCGCCTCGGCGGTCAATCCGGCGCTGGTCCAGGCGCAAGCGGCGACCCCGGTGCTGGTCCGCACCGACCTCGCCACTTGCTCGTCGCAGTTCGA
This sequence comes from Fragilaria radians, assembly GCA_900642245.1. Taxonomy (NCBI): domain Eukaryota; phylum Bacillariophyta; class Fragilariophyceae; order Fragilariales; family Fragilariaceae; genus Fragilaria; species Fragilaria radians. Next base: position 19,971 of record CAAAJI010000698.1, on the reverse strand, counting down.
CCCGACCGGCACGGCCAAGTTCACCAGCGCCTGCGACATCGCCAAGAGCATCCTGATCGCGCGCGGCGTCGCCTACACCACGTCCTCTTCCAATGACGGCGCAACCATCGTTTCGGTCGGTGAGCAAACGGTCACGGTCCCCAGCGGCGAAGGTCAGGCCGACCTCAAAACCTTCAAGGCCGATACTGCCGCGACCATTAACAAGGCACTCGCGAGCGAAGGCTATCCGACGTCGGCCGACCCGGCGGCAATCGACTATCCAACCTTGCTGCTCGTCCTACTGGGTTTCGTCATCGCCGCCACCGCCGTCTATGGGCCGCAAGCCGCGGCACTGGTCGAGATGTTCCCGACCCGCATCCGCTACACCGCGATGAGCCTGCCCTATCATGTCGGCACCGGCTGGGTCGGCGGTTTTCTTCCGGTCACCAGCTTCGCCATCGTCGCGCTGACCGGCGATATCTATGCCGGGCTTTGGTACGCCGTCGGCTTCACCGCGCTGTCCGCCGTGGTGACCATCCTGTTCCTCAAGGAAACCCGAGGGAAACCGCTCGAGGATTGTTAACTCCTTACGCGCACCAATGAATGTCGATCGCCTGCTCGGCCTCGGCCAGCACCCGGCCGATCGGTAGCTTGCTCGAATGCCCGTCGGCGATCGCCTGCTCTAGCAGGTCGCGCTTCTTCTGGCCGGTGATGACGATCGTCACCGTCCGCGCGGCCAGGATGGAGGCCCGAGTCAGCGTGACGCGGGCGACCGGTGCATCGGCCGGCATCGGGTCGGGCATGACGCCAACAGCACGCCGGGCATTGGGGGCGTTGAGCGCATCGTCGAGGTCGGGGCCGGCGAAAATCGACGCGGTATGGCCGTCCTCGCCCATACCCAGCCAGACGAGGTCGCATGGCCACGGCAGATCCTGCAGCCGCGCGTCGGCCGCCCCGCCGGCAAGCTTGTAATCGTCGATTCCGGTCGAGATCGGGAACACCCGGGCGCCGGTCGGCAGGAAGGTCTTGGCGATCGCGCGGATGTTGCTCCGCGCATCGTCGAGCGGCACCAACCGATCGTCGGTCGGGATGATCGTGACCTTTTTCCACGGCAAGGCCGCAGCGGCCAGCTTGGTGTATATCGGGAGCGGAGTGGTGCCGCCCGGAAGCGCGATCAGCGCGCTGCCCCGTGCGTCCAGCGCGCTTTCGACGATGAACGCGACGTCCCCGGCAACCGCATCCGCCAGTTCGTCCACATTCTCATAGTCCCACCATTCGGCTTCGATCATTGCACGTCCATTTTTTCGCTGATTCCTACAGCGGCCTTTGCCCATAGGCGGCCCAATCCGCAACCCGCTGGCCGTCGCGGTTGATCCCCGGGCGATAGCGAAGGCGGGCCTTGGCGGTAGCGCAGACGGCGGCATCCAGCCCCGGGTCGCCGGTCCCCATATCGACGATGCACTCGATGATGCGTCCGTCGGCATCGACCCGGAAGCGCATCATGACAGGCCTTCCGCGGGGCCAGCGATCGAGCATTTCGTAAGGAAAATCCCGGGCGGTCAACGGCCGCGTCGCGAGGCTGGTGCGAACCACCGCAAGCCCCGATCCGCCACCGCCATCGCCGGCGCCCGATCCGCCGCTTCCGGTCCCCGTCCCCGATCCCCCGGCGCCAGTGCCCGGCCCGACCACGTCCGATGCACCCTGGGTCGCTTCCGCCCCTTGGGCCGGGGTCGGTGAGGCGACGATCGGCTGGGGCGTCGGAACCGCGATCACCCGTTCCGGCGCAACCACCGGAGTGGCCTGGCTCTCGATATTCTTGGCCGATGCCGCCGCTTCCTGCTTCTTTGGCCGGGTGGTCTCGGGCTCGATCTCGATGATCGGCGGAGGCGGCGGCTCGGCGCCGATACTGATCAATTGGGTGAGGTCGTCTCGTTCGATCAGACGCCCCGCCCCCGACAGGTTGAGCAACGCGAGCGCCAGCCCGACGTGAACGAGGGCCACTGCGGTCAGGGTCGTCGCTCGATCGCGCGCGGAAGGGACTGGTCGATACATGGCCGTTTCGAAACGCTTTTGGCACATTTCCAGTTGCTTCGCACGCGACGGGCGACAGATTGCGCGTTTCAATTAGGCGCAAATTCCTGTCGTCGTGGCCTGACCCGCTCGCACAAGGCATCGTGAATCATTGACTCTGGTTAATAAATTGTAAATGGAGACCAATGGTCCAACGAGGGGGAAACTCAATGACCGCTACCACCGCAAATAATCGCAAGTTTCTTGCTTCCGGCGCGCTTGTCGTCGTCGTTGCTGCTGCCGCTTATGGCATCGGACGGGTGTATCCGCCGATTGGCCCGACCGAGGGCACGATCTCACCCGCCGCCCGCCATATCGAAAGCCAGGTCGGCGCCGGCGATGTCGGTCTTGGCGATACTGCGATCCCGCAGCTGATGCAGACCGACGCCTTTGAAGTGATGGTCAAGAACCCCGAGTTCCGCGCCATGGCCAAGGATGCGGGCTTCGCGGCCCTCGCCTCCAATGCCGAAGCAATGCGGACAATCGCGGCGCAACCCGCGGCGTTCCGCGAATTTGCGCGCGATACGGCCAAGTTTAACGCCGCACTTCGTGCTGCCAATGCCGTTTCGGCCAATGCTGTTGCCGGCAATGCGCAGGCCCAGGCCCAGGCGGTGATGGCCATCCACAGCAAGGCGTTCCAGCAATTCGCTCAGCAGCCGAACATGCTTGCCGCAATGGCGCAATATCCCAACTTCTTTGCGCAAATGGCGGCGAATGGCCGGGTGTTCGATGCGGTTGTGTCGGATCCCAAGGCGTTTGCTCAGTTCGCCGGTAATGCCAAGGGATTCCAGGACGCTGCAATGCGGGCGGCGGCGATGCCGGCTATGTCGCGGGACGCCAGTGCCTTCATCGCCTTTGCCGCCAATTCGAGGGCGATGGATGCGATCTCGAAGGAATCGCAGGCGTTCGCCCAGATCCAGGCCAATGCGCAGGCCTTCAAGGAATTTTCGCGCGCAGCCCAAGGAATAAACGCGGCTGCGACCCAGGCAGCCCTTCAGGCAATGGCGCGCAACGACGCGGCATTCCGGGCTGCGGCCCGGGATTCGGCGGCGCTGACAGCTTCGGCCCGGACGATCCAGGCGTTTGACGCGCAGGGCGTGCTTGCCTCGATGCGGGCCCAGGGTAAGCTCGACGCGCAGGCCTATGCCGCGGCGCAGGCCAATCCGCAGGCGTTCGCCCAGATGGTCGCCAATCCGAATGCCTTCGCGCAACTGGCTAGCCAACCCAATGCAATGGGCGCCTTCTCGCGCAATGCGTCGGCGTTCGAATCGCTGGCCCGCTTGCCAGCGTTCAACGCGCTGATGCGCGATGCGAACTTTGCCGCTGCATCGCAAAGCCGGGCATTCGCTCAGGCGGTTCAGGCGGGTGCGTTCGATGCACGGGGCAATCCGGACGACCGGTAGGTAGCGCTTAGCTACCGAAGGGGGGCGATGAACGGGGACCGGCGGCGCTGCCGCCTTGTAATCAGGGGTATCGTGGCCGCGCTGCTATGTAGCGCGGCCACTGTTACCTATGCGCAGCAATCACCGGAGCCGCTTCCGCCCCAGTCCGATTCCACGCTAATCGTCGAGAAGCCGGCGAAGCCCCCACCGGCAGACGTCGATCCGAAACCCGCGGAGCCCGAGCTTCCCGAGCATGTGCCGCGCGACGCTTCGGGGATCGACCTTTCTACGCTCGAGACCAAGAATGTTTCGATCCTCTATTTCGACCCGGTCCAGACCTATCTCACACCCTATATCGCTCGCGCGTTCGAAAATGCGCTGGTATTCCACCAGAAGACCTTCAATTGGACGCCGTGGGACCGCACGACCCTACTGCTCAAGGATTTCGGCGATTACGGCAATGCCGCCGCCCGCTCCTCGCCGAACAACGCCGTGCTGCTCGATGTCGCGCCACTTTCGATCTCGATGGAGACCTTCACCCCCGGCGAGCGCTTTTTCACATTGACCAATCACGAGCTGGCCCACGTCGCGACAATGGACGTGTGGAACAAGCGCGACGCGCGCTGGCGCAGGTTCCTCCATGGCAAGCCGATGCCGATCCAGGAACGGCCAATCAGCATCCTGTGGAATTATCTCTCCACGCCGCGCAACGCGGTGCCGCGCTGGTATCTTGAGGGTTCTGCGGTTTTTTTCGAAACCTGGATGGCGGGCGGGCTTGGCCGCGGTCAGGGCGCGTTCGACGAAATGGTATTCCGCGCCAAGGTGCGCGACGGCGACAAATTCTACTCACCGCTGGGCCTGGAGTCCGAAGGCACCGCCGTCGATTTCCAGGTCGGGGTCAACGATTATCTCTACGGCACCCGCTTCTTCTCCTGGCTGGGGCTGACCGACGGCCCGAAGAAGGTGGTCGAATGGCTCGGACGCGACGAGGAAAGCAAAGCCTTTTACGCTGCTCAATTCCGGCAGGTATTCAATCGCAAGCTCGACGATGCCTGGAGCGAATGGATCGGCTTCGAGCGGGATTTCCAACGGGCGCAACTGGCCAAGCTCTCGGCTTACCCACTCACAGACGTCACGCATTTGTCTCCAGTCGGGCTCGGCTCGATCAGCCGCGGTTTCGTCGATCCGAAAACCAACCGCCTGGTTGCCGCGTTCCGCTATCCGGGCACAATCGGCTTTGTCGGGACCATGGATCTCTCCTCTGGCAAACTGAGGAAGCTCCAGGAAATCAAGGGCATGATGCTCTACAAGGTGACCAGCCTTGCGTTCGATCCCGACGCCCGCAAAGCCTATTACACCGAGGACAATTACGCCTTCCGCGACATCATCGAGCTCGATATCGACACCGGCAAGAAACGCATGCTGCTGCGCGATGCCCGGATTGGCGACCTGGTGGTCAATCCGGCCGACAAGACCATCTGGGGTATCCGCCACCAGAACGGCTTCGCCACCATTGTCCGCTTGCCCCTGCCCTACGCTGGCTTCAACCAGGTCCACACTTTCGATTACGGCCAGGTCCCGTTCGATCTCGACATCTCGCCCGACGGAACCAAGGTCGCGGCTAGCTTCGGCGAAATCGACGGCAAGCAGTCGGTACGCGTTTGGACCACCGAGTCCCTGCTTTCAGGCGCCGGGCCGCAGGAGATCGCACGGCTCGACCTGCCACCATCCACCCCAGAGACTTTCACCTTCACCCCCGACGGCAAGGGATTGGTGGGGACCGCTTATTATACCGGCGTGTCCAACGTCTTCACCTTCGACATTGCGACCCAGAAATATGAGGTGGTCAGCAACGCCGCGACCGGCTTCTTCAGGCCAATGCCACAGCCCGACGGCAGCATGCTGGTCTATGAATATACCGGCGCCGGCCTCACCCCGTCGCGGATCGTGCCGGGTAAGCGAGACGACCTTGGCACCGTCGAATTCTTGGGCGCAAAGCTGATCGCAGCGCACCCCGAACTCAAGCAATGGGGCGTCGGCTCACCCGCTAAGATCGACCTCGACCCCCTCGTCACCGAGCGCGGCAAATATCGCTCGACCAAACGAATGAAGCTCGCCGCCGCCTACCCGATCGTCGAAGGCTACAAGGGCAGCATATCGCCCGGCTATTATTTCCACTTCGAAGACCCGATGCAATTCAGCCAGTTCAACGCGACGGTCAGCGTCTCCCCATTCGGCCATCTGCCGAGGCGCGAACGCCTCCACGTCGACCTTGAATATAAAACCCTCAATTGGGGCTTCCAATACAAGCATAACGGGGCCGACTTCTACGATCTGCTGGGTCCGGTCGAACGAAGCCGCAAGGGCGATGCGTTCATTTTCAGCTGGAACAAGAACAAGATTTACGATCCGCCGCGACAGCTGGATTTCTTCGGCTCAGCGGCGGCATATTTCGGGTTGGAGCAATTGCCCTCGGCGCAGAACATCACCAGCCCCAAGAATGTCTTCTCGGTTGAGGGCGGCGTCAAATATACCAACACCCGCAAGTCGCTGGGCGGGGTCGATCATGAAAAAGGCATTGCCTGGCGCGCGATCGGCACGATGGATTTTGCCGAAAGCAACAGCTTCCCGAAATTTCTGGCCGGGCTCGATTATGGTGTGCCATTGCCAATCTCGAACAGTTCGGCATGGATCTATGCCCACGCAGGCATTGCCGGCGGCAAGTCGGAAAGCCCGCTCGGCAGCTTCTACTTCGGCTCTTTCCGGAACAACTACATCGATAACCGCCCCGAGAAACGCTATCGCGAAATAGAGAGTTTCCCCGGCTTCGAGATCGACCAGATCAGCGCCCGTCGCTTCGTGAAACTGACCGGCGAGATCAACCTGCCGCCGATCCGCTTTGCCGAAATCGGCACTCCTGCCTTCTACCTTAGCTATGCGCGGCCGGCCCTGTTCGTCGGTACGATGCTGACCCGCGATGCCAATGGCCGGAACCACGATTACATGAACGCTGGTGGGCAGGTCGATCTCAACTTCACCGTCGCCCTCCGTCTGCCCATGATCTTCTCGATTGGCGTCGCCGGCGGCTTCGAGGACGGTCGCTATCAGAAGACTGAACTGCTCGCCTCGCTCAAGATCATGTAGGCTCGCCCCATGATCCTTGAACTTACCAATTGGGCGGTGGCTCTGGTCCCGGTGCTCATCATGCTGATGATGTTCATCTGGCTCGACGTGTTCAAGCTGATGACCACCTGGGAGACGCTTGGCCTGCTAGCCCTTGGCGCAATCACGGCCGGGATTGCCTATCCCGTAAGCGGCGTATTTCTCGACCAGCTTCCACTCGGCTACTCGACCTACAGTCGCTTTGCAGCGCCGTGGATCGAGGAATTCATCAAGGGGCTGGCGATCGTCGGCTTGTTCTACTTCAATCGGATCGGCTTCAAGCTCGACGCGGTCATCTCCGGCTTCGCCATCGGCGCGGGATTCTCGGTGATCGAAAATATCGTTTACCTCACGCGTTTCCCCGATCTCGCGCCCGGTACCTGGATGGTGCGTGGACTTGGCACCGCGGTGATGCACGGCTGCACGGTCGCGGTGCTGGCCGCGACCGCCCATGAATTCGCCGAGCGCGAAACGCGCGGCAAGGTCGCCGATTACCGGTTCAACCTGGCCTGGTTCATCCCCGGATTCCTTGGCGCGGGCGCGATCCACACGGCCTTTAACCAGTTTCCCGACCGACCGATGATGGCGATGATCGTCACGCTGGCGGTCGCTCCTTTCCTGATCATGGGGATGTTCCGCCTGGGCGCAGTCGAAGCCCAGAAGTGGCTGGCGCAGGAGCGCGAAGTCCATCGCGCCGCACTCGCGGCTTGGCAATCGGGCGGCTATCCGGCCGACGACAGCGGTCGCAAGATCGCGGCTCTGGTCGAACGCTCGGACCCGGCGACCGGTGACAAGATCCGCGACTATTGCGAGCAGATGACGTTCCTAGCCTGGACTGCCGAGGATGCGCTTCACGACCAGGTCGATGATGTCTCGAAGGTCGAAGTCGAGGCTGGCGCGGCGTTCGACCGGCTGGAGGCGCTCAAGCACGATCTCGGCAAGGCCACGTTTGCAGCGATGAAGCCCCTGCTGCCGTTCAGCCGCAACGATTATTGGGAAATCTCCGAGCTCGAGGAACGGCTCAAGGCCAAAAAGCCCATCCCGCGCTAGGGGCTTGATTCTTCGCCCCACGCGCTATGTTGAGCTCCAAGGAGAATCACATGGCCGAAGCCTATATCGTCGAAGCATTGCGCACCGCCGGCGGCAAGCGTGGCGGAGCGCTGCGCGACTGGCACCCGGTCGATCTCGGCGCCGCGGTGCTTGACGCACTGGTCCAGCGGTCAGGGATCGACCCGGCGGGGATCGACGACGTGATCGTCGGCTGCGTCGGCCAGATCGGCGAGCAGAGCTTTCACGTCGGCCGCAACATGGTGCTTGCGTCCTCTCTTCCGCAGAGCGTTCCGGCGGTGACCATCGACCGCCAGTGCGGAAGCTCGCAGCAGGCAGTCCACTTCGCCGCTCAGGCCGTCATGAGCGATGTGCAGGACGTGGTCATCGCCGCCGGCGTCGAATCGATGACCCGCGTGCCGATGGGACTCTCCGTTATCCTGCCGATGCAGGCCGGGATCGGCACCGGGCCGTGGCCGCAAAGCATCAAGGACCGCTTCGGAGTCACCGAGTTCAGCCAGTTCACCGGCGCGGAGATGATTGCCAGCAATTACGGCTTTTCGCGCGACGAGCTCGACGCTTTCGCGCTCGACAGTCACCGCAAGGCCGCCGCCGCGACCGAAGCCAATGCCTTCGACCGAGAGATCGTCGTGCTCGATGTCACCGACAAGGACGGCAATGCTCGGCGTCACGACCGCGATGAAGGTATTCGCGCCGACGCCTCGCTTGGAGGCCTTGCCAGCCTCAAGACCATTGCCGCGGACGGCGTCATCACCGCCGGCAATGCCAGCCAGATCTGCGATGGCGCGAGCGGCGTGCTGATCGTCAGCGAGCGTGCGCTCAAGCAATATGGCCTGACCCCGCTCGCCCGGATCGACACGATGACAGTTACCGCGGGAGACCCGGTGATCATGCTGATGGAGCCAATCCCGGCAACCCTGCGCGCTCTCGAGCGCTCGGGGCGCACGATCGGCGATATCGACCTCGCGGAGGTCAACGAGGCGTTCGCGCCGGTGCCGATGGCCTGGCTTCGCGATACCGGGGCCGACCCCGCCCGGCTCAACGTCAATGGCGGGGCGATTGCCCTCGGCCATCCATTGGGTGCCAGCGGCGCCAAGCTGATGGCAACCCTGGTCCACGCCTTACGGGCCCGCGGCGGCCGCTTCGGCCTCCAGACAATGTGCGAAGGTGGCGGCGTCGCCAACGCCACGATCATCGAAGCGCTTTAAAAGAAGGCAGGCGTTAATTCAGGCCCTTCTGTGAGCAAAAGCGCGTTGACCCTTCATCCGATAAATGGAAATCCATCATCGTCATCAACGAGGCCTTTCACTTCCCATCAAGACGGACCTGTTTAGTGAATAAAGGTGCGTGGCCGAACAAAGGGCCCGTGAGCTCCGCCGCTAAATGGCGGCACGGGATAGTGGCGGACAACGATCAAGAGCGAAATAATTTCGGCCCCGATCGCCCTTTCGCTTCGAACAATTTCTGCGCGCCGGGTGGGTGCCTTTCGCGCCGTGGAAGGCCGTAAAGAAATGACACGACATTGAATCCGCAGCCAATAGCCCAATGAGGCGGCCTTTACCCAGAAGAAGAAGATACGTTCGACTGCCCACAAGCTGGCAGCGCTTCCTAAAATATAAGGTGGAGCGTCCGAGCCACAATCATATTCAGCGACCAGAAAGGCGCCAGCTCGGCTGTTCTGGCGACGCGGTTATCAATCACTGGCACGACCTCCCCGAAGACCCCGAGCAGCAAGCCGGCTCCGGGGTGCGTCAGTTGCTGAACTTAGTGCTTCGTCTCGGCGCTAACCGAGATACGCCGGCCACGCTCAGCCCCCTCCGTCTTGCGCATCGTGATCGTCAGCACGCCCTCGCTGAAGTCCGCTTTGCCACTATGTGATCCACTCCGTCGGAACCGCGATCCGCTGCTAATAGCGCCATAGAAGCGCACTGAGTAGCCACGGTCTTTGTCTCACCCCGAAGTGTAAGCATGCCGTCCTCGACACCCACTTCAATCTCCTTGTCGCTCATGCCGGGCGGTTCGGCAGTTACGCGAATCTCGCGGTCCGTGTCGCGAACCTAGACGCTTGGCCGGGTAATCATGCTGCGACACTTCCGGGGCTTGGAATGGCCGCGGGACACGTCGTCGAAGGGACGATAAATATCCTTGCGCAGTCTAAGGAAAAGGACCGCGCTGCTCGTGACGGTCATTGCCGGAGCCGAACTGCTCTGCTGCTCCAAGGGATCAAATCACAGATCGCTATGATCATTCCTCCTTTCGACTAGCGATGTTGAATTTGCCGCATGGCACGGTGCATACCGCCGCCAATGCGGGAGCCGTGATCAGCTTCGTTCGATCATGCCCGCCGGCGGCGCGCGCAACGCGGTCGACTGCGCGATGGGGGAGTTGGAAGCGTCGCGGGCCGACCGCCCTGCCTGGAGCCTCGCCGGTCTCGACCGCGTTCGCCCACTCGTCACCACCTTCACAATCGGAGCGGATGAGCCCGCAACAATGGCCGAGAAGGCCCGTGGCTTCGCTCACGCCAAGTCGATCAAGATCAAGCTCACTGCGGAATAAAATCAATATTACGATTTGTTTTCAACGGTCACTGGCGGAGAGGCAGGGATTCGAACCCTGGGTACCCTCACGGGCACGCCGCATTTCGAGTGCGGTGCTTTCGACCACTCAGCCACCTCTCCGCAAGACAGGAAACGCTGGCCGGCAATGGTGCCGGCGTAGGGTCGGAGGGGCGTCTAGCAGCGCTTCCCGGGCTTGCAAAGAGGGCCGCAAAACTTCAACCGGCTGGTCATGAAGGCAATCGTCATCGGCGCAAACGGCGGGATCGGCGGAGCGCTGGCCGACACGCTGGAAACCCGCGGAGCCACGGTCACCCGCCTGTCGCGTCGAGGAACCCCGTCCATTGACCTTGCGTCCGACGCTTCGATCGAGGGCGCTGCTGCCGCCGTGGCTGCAGATGCCCCGTTCGACCTGGTTGTGGTCGCCTCGGGGATCCTTCATGGCGAGGGCGTCGCTCCCGAGAGGTCCTACCGCCAAATCGACGGACCTGCGCTCGAGCACGTGTTCCGAGTCAACGCCATCGGGCCAGCCCTTGTCGCGCGCCATTTCCTGCCCCTGCTCCGGCGGACCGACCGAGCCGTGTTCGCCGTGCTTTCGGCCCGCGTCGGTTCGATCGGTGACAACCGGCTTGGCGGGTGGTTCGCCTATCGAGCCTCGAAGGCCGCGCTCAACCAGATCGTCAAGACGCTCTCGATCGAGCTCGCCCGCAGTCGGCCCGAAACGCTCGCCGTCGCGCTTCATCCGGGGACGGTCGACACGGGGCTCAGTGCCCCCTTCCAGCGCGGCCTGGCCGAAGGCCAGTTGCTAATGCCTGCAACCAGCGCCGCGCACCTGCTCGACGTGCTTGACCGGTTGACCCCGGCGGACAGCGGCGGCTGTTTCGACTGGAAAGGCGAACGTATCGCGCCCTGACCGACTTGCCTCTGGCGGCGACGCTACTACATTCGACCCATGACAAATCTCGAATCCCTCATGCCCTCCGCCCGGTTCGGGATCGGCGAGGTGGTCCGCCACCGCCTACTCGATTTTCGCGGCGTTATTTTCGACGTCGACGCCGAATTCGCCAATAGCGAGGAATGGTATGAAGCGATCCCGGAGGCCATGCGCCCGGCCCGCGACCAGCCTTTCTATCACCTGCTCGCCGAAAATTCGGACTCGACCTACATCGCTTACGTCAGCCAGCAGAATCTGATCCCGGACGAGGATGGTGGCGAAGTCGACCATCCGGCGATCGACGGTCTGTTCGACCGCTTCGCCGAAGGTTGCTACCAGCTTCGTTCGAAGCTACGCCACTAAAGCCCAAACTGCGGGACGAGCGCCGCTCGCCCCGTTTAGCCTCTTAGAAATCGATTCCCGCGCGGACGTAGATGAAGCGGCCGTTGAACCCGAACGGCGATCCGCCACCCGAATAGGGAATATACTGGAAGTTCTGCGGATATACCCCGCCCACCGACCGCACTCCGAATGGCCGGACGTCCGGATAGACATCGAACAGATTGTTCGCGCCGATCGCGAGGTCGAAGCGCTTGAAGTAGCGATACCGCACCTCGAGATCGGTGATCCACTTGGCGCTCAGATATTGGTCGTCGGGACCAAGCGCCTCGAGGTCGTTCTGATTGGGCGCAAGCGGCGCCGCGGCGTCCAGCGCCAACGCCTTGCCGTAGCGCGTCGTCCTGGCGGTTATCCCGAACTCGCCAATCTCACCATCGGCGCTCAGTACCACCTTGTTCTTGGGCTGCCCCTTGGTGAAGCGCAGGCCCTGCTCCCGACCGAACAGCACCAGTCCCGGCACCTCCGCCAGCGGCCCAAGTGCATCGATCCTTTTGTCGATCTTGGTCTTGTTGACGTTGAGCGCCGCGGTCAGGGTCCACCGCCCGAAGTCTGGCAGGTTGAAGCGATAGGCCCCGATCACGTCCAGCCCCTGGGTGGTGGTGTCGAGGCCGTTGATGAAGAAGCGCGCCGCACCAACGCTGTTGAAGCCGGCAGCGTTGAGGATCTGGGCGATGGTGAAGCCCGGATTGGCACCCGTTGGCTGGCCCAGCGCATCGCGGTTGGCCGTGAGATTCTCCGTCAGGACGATGCGGTCGTTGATCTTGATATGGTAGAAATCGGCGGTCAGGCTAAGGCCGGGGATTGGCTTGGCAGTCGCGCCAAAGCTCAGATTGACCGACTTCTCGGGTTTCAGGTCCTCCGCCCCAAGCGCCTGCGCAATCGCACTGTTCACCGCGACCGTGCTGATGTCGACCGGCACGCCGGAGATGAAGTTGGTCGACGTGGTGGTGAAGAACTGCTGATGCAGCGACGGTGCCCGGAAGCCATTGGAGATCGAGCCGCGCAAGGCATAGCCCGGCGCCACTTCATAGCGCAGCGCGAGCTTGCCATTCACCGTATTGCCGAAATCGGTGAAATGCTCGAATCGGCCGGCCACGGTGGCGGTGAAATTCTCGAACAGGTCCCCATCGAACTCGACATAAGCGGCGTAGCTACTGCGGCTTTCGTCGGTCTCGCTGGCCGGCGGAATGCCTGGGAAGCCTTGCGATCCAGCGGGAGCCTGCCGCCCGGGGAAGCTGCACACGCTGGTGACAGCGTTGAACACCCCGCCTTGGGCCGTGCAATTGAGCGCCGTCGTCACGAAGGCGGCGCGGAAGAACGGCCCGAGTGCATAGGACTGAAGCTCTCCCGGCGCGATCTGGAAATTCTCGTTGCGATACTCAGTCCCGAGCGCGATCGACACCGGAGTCGCCAGCCCCACTTCGAACTGCTTGGAGAAATCCAGGTTGGCGAGCCACTGGCCGAACTCGAGCCCGCCGGCGTCGAACGTATCCTGGCTGGCCGGCCCGAACGACGTGTTGAGACTGTCTCGGATGGTGTAATAAAACTGGTTGTGGCCGTAGCCGAGCGACAGATCTGTTTTCCATCCGCTGAGTTCGCCGCGGATCCCGACCGTCCCGGCCCAATCCTGCAAATCGGTGTCGATCAGCGGCAGGAATCCATCAGGAGTCAGGCCAACGAAATTGGCGTTGCTCGGGGTGGTCCCCGGCGCGAGCAGCGAGAAATCGCGGTTGGCCGCGGCATTGGCCGAGCGGTAGTTCGCGGCGCTGAGGCCGTCGCGCTTGCCATAGGACCCGAAGGCATAGACCTCGAAATCGCCGACTGGCACGCCGGCATTGACGAAGAAGTTGAAATCCTCGGTCTTGGCATCGCCGAACTTGAACTGAAGTCGGTTGAAGGTCAGCTCGCGTGGGTCGAACACCGGTACGCCATTCGACGGGACATAATTGGGGCGAAGGTCGAAGCCGGCGCGGTTGGTCGGATTGCGATCGCGATATTCGGCGGTGAGGTTGACGAAGCCGGCGCCGACCGGGAGACCGAAGTTCGCGCCGATGGTGGTGATGGCCCCGTCGCGCGCCTTGCGCTCGCCACTGCCGTTCGCCAGGAAATAACGCGGATCGGCCGGATCGAGGATTGGCTGCCCGCCGGCGTTGGTCTGAAGGCCGTCGAAACCGGCCACCCCTTCCAGCGTCGTGATATATTTCCCGTAGCTGGCGACCGCACGGCCGCCGCTGTCGGCCCGCTTCAGGCGGACGTTGATCACCCCGGCTATCGCGTCCGAACCATATTGCGACGATGCACCGTCGCGAAGCACCTCGATCCGCTCGATTGCCAGGGTCGGGATCAAGTTCATGTCGACCGCCGCGCTGCCCCGGCCGATCGTCCCGTTGATGTTGAGCAGGGCCGAGACGTGGCGGCGCTTGCCGTTGACCAGCACCAATGTCTGGTCGGGGCTGAGACCGCGCAGAGTCGCTGGGCGGAGCACGTCGGTTCCGTCGGCGATCGACGGCTGCGGGAAGTTGAACGACGGGACCAGCTGGTTGAGCACCTTGTTGACCTCGGTCAGGCCGGTGTTGGTTAGCTCCTGGGCGCCGATGACGTCGATCGGAACCGGCGAATCGGCCACGGTACGATCCGTTCGGCGGGTGCCGGTAACGATGATTGCACTCTGCGGATCGATCGCGGTCGCGGCCGCTTCCGCTTCCGCCGCGTCGGGGGTTACGGGGGCAGTAGTCGCGACCGGCTGGGCCGGAGCAACCGGCGGAACCACATCCTGCGCGCGTGCCGGGGCGGAAAGAGCGATTGCGGACAAACCCGCGAGAAGAATGATTTTCTGAGCCGACAGCTGCATGGTAAACGCCCCCTGGTCGGGGAAAGTGAGCCCCTAGCCACACTGTGACGCCCCCGACATGACGAAGCATGGACGGGTTTTGGCCCGCAGCAAGGGATGAGGTGCCAAAGTCTGCGTTTGTTATGCCTTGTGGTGTAAGGGCCACAGGGCCCCGGTCGCACCCCGCCAAGGTTGACAGCCCCCGACCGCTGCCATAGTCGGCAGCCTTTCCGCGCGGAAACCTGAGCTTTTGCGGCTTTCGCTCTCGCGCGGTCATGAATTTTTTTTGGAAAGAAGCCAATGTTCGCAATCGTGCGCACGGGCGGCAAGCAATATCGCGTCGCCCCCGGAGATAAGATCGTCGTCGAAAAACTGGCCGGAGAGGCCGGTGACACGATCGACCTGACCGATGTCCTCCTTGCTGGTGAAGGCGGAGACCTGAAGTCGACCGCCGGTCTGACCGTCGGCGCCAGGATCATCGCCCAGGCCAAGGCCGACAAGGTCACGGTATTCAAGAAGCGCCGTCGCCACAATTATCGCCGCAAGGCGGGCCATCGCCAGCAGCACACGATCATCGAGATCGTTTCGATTGGCGGGCAGAAGGCTCAAAAGGCACCGGCCGAGAAGAAGGCACCGGTCGAGACAAAGGCCGAGACCGTGACCTCGCCGGCTGTCGAAGCAACGGCCGTCGAAGCACCCGCGAAGGCGCCGAAGCCGGCATCGAAAAAGGCTCCGGCCGCCGAAAAGCCCGTTGCCGCGCCCGAAGCGTCGACAAATGATGCTGCACCTGCTAAGGAAGCGGTTAAGAAGGCGGCTCCGAAGGCTGCCGCGAAACCGAAGAAGTAAGAGCAAAAACGATGGCACATAAGAAAGCAGGCGGTTCTTCGCGCAATGGTCGCGACTCGGAATCGAAGCGTCTCGGCGTGAAGAAGTTCGGCAGCGAAACCGTTCGCGCCGGCAACATCATCGTGCGTCAACGCGGCACCAAGTGGTATCCGGGCGACAATGTCGGCCTCGGCCGCGACCACACCATTTTTGCGCTGACCGACGGCAAAGTCTGTTTCCGCGATGGCAAATTGGGTCGCAAATACGTCCACGTGGAAGCGATTATGCCGACGGCGGCAACATCATAGGCGGGATCGGTCGATAAAGGACTGCTCCCGGGAGGGGGCAGCCCAGATCGAGACTCCAAAAAGGTCTTGAAAAGGGAGAAGAGGGAAGCCCCCTCTCCTCCCTTTTTGTTTGCGTCCAATTCTTCTCCCGAAACTGAAACATCGCTGCCCTACCGGGCAGTTGATCGGAGAAGGAAGTTGACCATGTTCGCGCGCACCGAACGATTGCTGTTGAGACCGGGCTGGGCCGAGGACGCCCCGGCGCTGGCCCAGGCGATTGCCGACGAGGCGATCGTCCGCAACCTCGCCACCGCCCCCTGGCCCTATGCCCTGCGCGATGCCGAGGCGTTCCTCGTCGCGCCGCGCGATCCAGTGCTCCCCAGCTTCCTGATCGTCGAGCGCACCCAGGCGGATGCCCGGCTGGTCGGTGCCTGCGGGCTCGGCCGGCGTCCATCGGGGGCGGTTGAACTGGGCTACTGGATCGCCCGCGAGCATTGGAACCGCGGATTCGCGACCGAGGCAGGCCACGCGCTACTGGCCATCGCGGGCGCGCTCGCCTTGCCACGGCTGGAGGCGTCCTATTTCGTCGACAACCCGGCGTCGGGCCGGGTGCTCGAGAAGCTCGGCTTCCTGCCCACCGGCATGGCCGCGCCCCGCTACAGCTGCGCGCGCGGCGATGAAGCGATGGCGCGCCTGTGCTGGAAGTCGCTCGCGGTCGAGGAAGTCGCGATTGCGGCTTAGCGTACTGATCCCTCCCTCCCCGGGGAGGACCAAGCCTTAGGCCGCCCGACGTACCTTCTTGTTGCTGTCGAAAGCCGCGCCGCTGCTCGCCTCATATTCGGCGATCAGCGCGCGGTCGTCGATCTTCCACGGGTGAAATCCCGGCAGGAAATACGCCAGCCAGGCCCCCAGGACCTTGCGCATCATTCCCGGCGACACCAGCGCGTACCAAGCCAGCTGGCCCCACGCGCGCGGCCCCTGGACCCCATCCTGGCGCATCAACTCGAGCGCGCCCGCGGTCCGATCGACCACGAAATTGCGTGTGACGTACAGCATGACCAGCGCCTTCACCTTCCAGCGCTTGGCCCGGGTCCAGCCCTTGGTGGCATGCAGCCAGGTGTCGAACGCAACGCCCTTATGCTCGATTTCCTCAGACGCATGCCATTGCCATAAGGCCGCGGTCGCTTCGTCCGCCCCGGCCAGATGCCGCGGATCAGCGAGCAGCTCATGCGCCAGGATCGCGGTGAAATGCTCCAGCGCCATCGTCGCGGCGAGGCTGACGATCTTGGGCTTGTCGCGGGTGATCGCGAGGCGTTTTTCGACCTGCGCCTCGAGCTTGGTCAAATCGTAGCCCGAATCGGCGGCGCGGCGGTTGAAAGCCAGATGCTCGCGGCTGTGGACCACTTCCTGCGTCGTGAAATTCTTGATGTCTTCGGCCAGCTTGGGGTCCGCCCCGTCGCGGAAGGCGCGAACGCTCTCGACGAAGAACGCCTCGCCCATCGGAAACGTCGCGGACAGTGCGTTGTACAGCGCGGTCGCCTCGACCTTACCGCCATGCCACAGCCGCGGCGTCGGATCGTCGCGGCCGAAACGCCGGTCGCGCGGGGTAATGGTGAGGTCGGCCGGGGTCTTCCTGTCGGGGTGTGTAATGCTTGCGACGGTCATTAATCCACTCCAATGCTTGGCCATGGAAAATGGGCCTTGCTGACATAAATGTCAATAATCTTGCAAAATCGTAAACGGCTGACCCAGGACGAAAGCCGCGCGGCCGCGGTCGCCGCCGCCCGGGCCCTTCTGCTTGAGGATGGAGCCGCCGCGATTACCCTGAAGGCAGTCGCTGCAAAGGTCGGCCGCACCCACGCCAATCTGCTCCATCACTTTGGCTCGGTCGCCGGACTCCACCGCGCGCTGGCCGAGGACATTGCGGTCACCGTCTCGGGCTCGATTACCGCTGCCATCGCCCGCCGCCGCCAGGGGCTCGCCACCGAACGCGACGTGGTCGACGCCATGTTCGACGCTTTCTCCACCGAAGGTGCCGGTGAACTGATCGGCTGGATCGCCCTCACCCGCCAACGCGACGCGCTCAAACCGGTGATTGATACCATTGCAGCCATCGTCGCGGATTTCCGAGCAGCAGGCGACGATCGCCCCATGGACAAGGTCACGCTCGGCCTCGTCCTGCTCGCGGTAGGCGACAGCCTGGTGGGCAAGGAAGTCGCCGAAGGCACCGGCCAGGCGCGATCGGTCGTGCGCGAAATCGCAGTCCGCCAAATCGCCGCCCTCATCGCCCCGCCACAATAATCGCTATCGGGGCGATTGCCGTATCATCGACTTCAACGTTCGAGCGTCTTCGATCGCGTGACCGTGGATGTCGTTGTTGAAATAGCACCATACCGAGCGACCGGCGGCGCGTTCGGCCAGCGCCCAGTCGGCCCACGACAGCAGGGCCTCGTCCGGATAGCGGCCCCAATATTTGCCGACCCCGCCGTGGAATCGGACATAGGCGACGGGCCCGACCGCGACCCGCTGGCTGATGCACCCCGCCATGTCGTGCACGCAGAAGGAGGCGCCATAGCGGTCGAGCAACGCGTAAGTCTCGGGTTCGTACCAGCTGGAATTCCGGAATTCGAACACGTTGGCCGTGTCGCGCGGCGCGATCTTTAGGAAGTCTTCCAGCCGCTCAAGATTGATCTTCATGCTAGGCGGCAGCTGGTACAGCAGCGGGCCGAGCCGATTCCCGAGATGGCGAACGGCGTTCATCATCCGCTCGACCGGCTCCTCGCAATCGATCAGTTTCTTGGCCTGGGTGATGAAGCGGTTGGCCTTGACCGAATAAAGGAAGCCCGGCGGAGCCTGGTCCTGCCATTTTTCGAACGTTTCGAGTGCGGGCAGGCGGTAGAAACTATTATTAATCTCGACCGTGTCGAAATCCTCGGCATAGCGGGCAAACCAGCGCGACTGGGCAAGTCCCTCGGGATAGAGGATGCCGCGCCAGTGCTTGTAGACCCACCCCGAGCAGCCGACGTGGATATCCGGCTGGCTCGCGGGCGACGAGGTTGCTGGCAGCGGCATCGTTGCAGGCAACAACACCGGAAGCAGTGGAGAGTTTCCGCCCAAGCTGACGCACTTAGCGTTCCCTGCCCTCGCAATTCCAGGCTTGCTCGACTAAGTGCACGCCCATGCATTTTCTCGATCAAGCCAAGATTTTCATCAGCTCCGGCGCCGGCGGCCCGGGGGCGGTCAGCTTTCGCCGCGAGAAGTTCATGGAATATGGCGGCCCCAACGGCGGTGAGGGCGGCAAGGGCGGCGACATCGTGTTCGAAGCGGTCGCCGGGCTCAATACGCTGATCGACTTCCGCTACACACAGCATTTCCGCGCCCCCCGCGGCAAAGGCGGGGCCGGCTCGAACATGACCGGCGCCGGCGGCAAGGATCTTGTCATCCGCGTCCCCGTCGGCACCCAGATTCTCGCCGACGATGAGGAGCGCAGCCTGCTCGCCGACTTCACCCACGAAGGGCAGCGGATCCATTTCCTCAAGGGCGGCGACGGCGGGCGCGGAAATGCCAGCTACAAGACCTCGACCAACCGTGCCCCGCGCCAGCACGGCACCGGCTGGCCGGGCGAGGAGCGCTACGTCTGGCTGCGGCTCAAGCTGATGGCCGATTGCGGGCTGGTCGGGCTTCCCAATGCCGGGAAATCGACTTTCCTCAACCGCACCACCAATGCAGTCGCCAAGGTCGGTGAGTATCCCTTCACCACGCTTCGTCCGCAATTGGGCGTGGTCCGCCACAAACAGCGTGAATTCGTGCTTGCCGACATTCCCGGGCTGATCGAGGGCGCGGCCGAGGGTGCTGGCATCGGCGACCGATTCCTTGGCCATGTCGAGCGCACCCGCGTCCTGCTCCATCTGGTCGACGCCGCAGGCGATGATCCGGTGGAGGCCTGGCGGGTCGTTCGCGGCGAGCTCGAAGCCTATGGCGCGGGCCTCGAGGACAAACCCGAAGTTCTCGCACTGTCGCGCACCGATTTGCTGCAACCGGCCGAATTGAAGAAAATCGCCAGGAAAGTGGCCAAGGCGGCCGGGCTCGAGCCGTTCATCGTCTCCGCCGCGACAGGAGACGGGATCGAGCCATTGCTGGATGAAATTCTCGACAAGGTGGTCGGGCAGAAAGCCAGCGAGCTCGAGGACGAACCTGAGGGCGAATGGTCGCCGCTCTAGGGCCGAATCGTTGAAGCTGGCGATCACCGGCGCCACCGGTTTCGTCGGCGCCCGCCTGGTCGATGCCGCCCTGGCCGCGGGCCATCAAGTCCGCGCCCTCACCCGCCGCCCGCAACAGCGCCGCGACGGGGTCACCTGGATCGACGGGGCGCTCGACCGGCCCGACAGCCTCGATCGTCTGGTCGAGGGAACCGACGCGGTCATACACGTCGCCGGGGTGGTCAACGCTTCGGACGAGGCCGGCTTCGAAGCGGGCAATG
>CAAAJI010000696.1:0-25242 GCA_900642245.1 Fragilaria radians | reverse complement strand
ACCTTAAGCTTAGATGGAAGAGTGAAAAAGATTCAGAGTGTTCTTTATACAAATGAAATGCTGACGTTTTCTGATGGTTTCAATGTTTCCTTTGGATTTCAACGCTCGGCATTGCAATATAAGTTTACATCGTTGCTCCTATTTAGTCCTTTTACGTCTGCAGAGGTAAATGATAGCAATCCAGAAATAAGTTGCAAAAAATCAAAACGCTTCATGGCAATGCTAAGGGGTAACTAACTTTACATCTGACAAAAACTGCAAATTGATGAAAAGTATCCTTGGTCAGCTTGATTTCGCAATTATTTTTAGTTTTTCAATTAGTGATTGATAATGCCATTCAGCATTGATCGTTGGAACGTAATTGCTTTCATCGTGCATCCTCTGTTCTTGACTAGCAATAGTAAATCATGTAGCACGCTGCTAATTTGTAAGGTAACATTATCACAGCATTGTCATAATATCCAATCTGAAATCCTATATCATTATTGAATAAACCTTGAGTCATGGTAAGACGGTGATAAGTCAGCCTTTTATTGTGCTCCACACTGATACCACTGTAAATAATACGTAGAGAAGAAATCTGACTTTGAAAACCTGCATTCTATTTTTAGAAAATAATGAAAACTACCATACTAATTTTTTGTTATTATAGTATTCCTTTAGATCATCCTATTATTTAGGATGAATTGTTAAATTCACATTATTCTGGTTAGTCAAAATATCTTTTTAACTTATTTTATTTAGAATGAAACATTCTCGTCATGTCACACTTCATGAAACACATGTAATTTAATCTCACCTAAATTTTAGAGATCTTTGATTAGTATCATCTAAAATGTGTAAACGAAAAGCAACAGGCATTATTCTTTTCAGTTGTTCTTGTTTTAGATGTGTTAATATAGCTGATATCTTCATCATCTATAATGGACGTCTCCTAATGTTGGTAAAAAATAACATCTTCATGAATTAATTTTTTTCTAGTTTAATTCGCTGGGTTTATTATTACAATATATAGTGTTATCTATTATTATTATTAATATAGAACAATGCCAACTTGTTGACCAACCTTTTTTAGGGTAGCAAAGCTGTTATTTCATATTACTAGCCTCCAAATTGGCTCGACGATAGCAATTCCATCATACACAAAGAAGACAAAGATGTCGTTGAAAAACATGTATTAGTAGTTACACATGCCAATTTGTTGACATTTGACGTTTTTCAAGTGTAACAGGAATGGTTTTTCCGTATTGCTAGCCACCAAATTGATTATTTGATAAGAATAAGCCAAAGCTGTTGTTGAAGATTGAGCACGTTATTCGTGTGAAGCAAACATGTAATTCCTTATTACTAGCCTACAAGTTGATTCCTTGTTCTCTTTGGCAGCTGAAATCCCCTTGATAATGACTTGCCTTGACTGAAGCTAATCCCCAACACACATTAGGTTATAAGCAATAACAGTTTAATGCTAAAAGAATTAATCTAGGAGTTGTGTGTGTGCAATGGTAAACGAAGAAGGCACATACCGTTAGTGCAAAGTCAATAATTGTAGAATCAAAATATTCATATATTCACTCATCTAGCTCACTCATCTAGCATGATGGCTGTGCAGAAGAGTGGGTGAAGTGGCTCATGACTTACCGTGAAGTGGAGACCTTGATGACCTTGAAAGAGCCTGCAGACAAGAGTATGTTGGTTCGGACATTGCTGAAGGGTCAAACACTTTCGTACTTTGAGCATCACCTGAAGAGGAGATTGTTCGCTGAAGATGCTGAGATCCGAGATAACATGTTACTAGAGTTAGTGATGCGTGATGTGGGCTTGGCTAATTCCAGGGCAATTGCCAAGGCCCAACAGCTCAAGAACGGTCATTCAGAGACCAAAGCTGTTCCAGGAAAAAAGTCTTTGGCTTTTCTTTTTGAAGAAATCAATGCCTTGAAGAAGCAATTGAAAACCAAAGACCCTAATTCCAGGAAAGTGGAATCTCTCCTTTCCACAGGAATTAATCTAACCACTTTAGTAGTGATGAAGATGAGAATTATTTCCCGTTCTTTTCCAGTTTAAATAGCTAAAGCTACTAAAGCAGCAAAAACATCACATCCAACTTCTAATTTGATTGTAAGCCTCCAAATCAACATTTAGGAACATTTGTTAAAAGCACTGGCAGATACATGAGCCAGTAGCAGTATAATCCTTGAAGTTTATACTTCAAAACAATTCATCAAAACTTGTAAAAGCAACAAAACCGAATGGTATACCACGGGTGGTCAGTTTACAACTAATAAAGCCGGATTAGTAACCTTTCATCTCTCAGAATTCAATCTCAGGAAATAAATTTCTTGGATATTTCATGTTTATGACCGTTCTAAGGCATCAAGCACAAATGACATGATCATTGGCCGAGATCTTCTCGGAGAATTAGGTATTTTACATAATTTCAACGATCATACGGTCACTTGGGATACGGATACTGTACCCATGATAGACAAAAGCACTCTGAATACTCAGGAGGCCCTAGTTGAAATTTACCTCGCTTCAACTCAAGGTATCCCTTTGTCTGCCCTTTCTTCTCATTGTTGATGTCATCTTAGGAATTATAAATTCTTGGAAGCAAAACCATGGACTTATCCACACTCACAATGGCATTGTTCACAAAAGTTAATCCAAAACTTCAGTCTACACTTGAAAACATTTCACAATGAAAAAATAACAACATTGTAGGACCAAAATATAGAGTAACATTGAGATGAAAGACCTGTGACATTTACAGCATACAAGAAGAAATGAATCTGCATTGGAATACATTCACTTTACATGAATTTTGGAATATCAAGATGGAGAAGTATATCCATGTTAGTGGGTAGATTCATGATTGTGGAGGATAAACCATAAAGCAGCATAGTGCAAGTCAATAGGTGTCACAATGTTCATCTGCAAATATTTGCATGAAATCTTGTGACAGGATATCAAACCATCTGAAAGCAATGACGTTGTACACATTCAATATAAAGAAATAGAATCCACCTTTCGGAATGAGAACTAATGTAGCTTTTAATTCATTATCCAAAATCTCCAATGTTTTAAAAAAATATTGAAATTGGAAATATTGGCTCACCGTACAAATGTGTTAACTATTTTGGTGGTCTTTCAGAAAATGATGCAGATTCAAAATAAAGATAGTTTTTGGAACATGAATGCAGTATCCAAGACAATGTATCAGTAAATATTTGAGTTGGAAATACGGGTTCTGCATACCAATTTTTCAACAGTAATGGGTCTCTACAGCTAAACACATTGATTTCGGAAAAGTGATGTCCCCTGGAAATGAAACTTTCAAGGGAGCAACACATTTGGAGTATGGGAATACGTTTGCCTCATTTTGCAAAGACTTCATCTGAATTTTAGTTTTGCTTGTTTAGCAATCACTGACAAATTATTCAGGGATAGATTTTGGATTGACAAAAAAAATTAATTTTCGTTGTCCATTGAAGCTGTCAAGGGGTCACAAACATGTTTTGGTTTGTTTTGAGATTTTTAAATCAATTGAAAACCCTGCTCACAAAACTCAAATAGCATATTTCAAACACAAGTCGGGTAGCAAATGTCTTGTAAACAAAACTTCATCATGTTATGAGATTGATGTTTAAATCAATATAGGTAACAGATTTATTTCACAAGCAAGAAGAAGAATCATCCCTCAACCAAGAAGAAGAATCATCACTCAACTAAGGAGAAAATCATGTAATGATTTTGCTCTGACAAAGGCAACTATGAAAAGGTGGAGGGTTGGGAGTTTCTGGAGATATATTCATCAAACAATGGATGATTATGACTGAACCTTGTGTTGCGAATTTTTTTTTCTGTAAGGCATAAAGAAAAAAGGGAAAGAAATATGAAGAGAGAAAAAGAGTAAAAGAATTTTTCAACTCTAATTGAGAATTATTCCATCTGGTTACTATTCGAAGAAGGTAAGTACAGTAAGATTGACGACGGTAACGCATGACCATGATTCACAACCATCAAAATGGCAAAGGAGGGGAACATGAATAACAACGAGGAACAAGTCTCAAGTCAAAGACGAAAAGGAAAACGACGACAAAAGCGACATGGAGAAGAAAGACAACAAGATGAAGGTCTTTTTCAAAGAGAAAAAGAAGTTATTCCAATGGAACTTGGTGGTTATCCAACTACACCAAATACCACAACAACATCATCATCATCTACGACTACTCCTACGACAACTCCAATACGAGAACAACATGCACTAGATCATGATACAATTATGTACAAGGATAGTGTATATGATGACCATCCGCAACGGGATTGTCATGAAGAATCACAAATTCACCACTTCCAGGAGGACTACATAGACCTATTGAATAATAATTATCATGGAAGAGAGGAAGAAGTCATACCCATTCCATTTGATCACAGTGCTGAGCATCATATCTATCTAAATGAAGAAAAATTGCAACGAAGAAACATTGAAAGGCTTCGAACCATAAAAACGGTTGCCATAATTTTGATAGTACTACTCATTGCTGCGATAGCAACGACTGTCTGTATTCTTCATCTAAAGTCAAAAACAATCGAATCTACAAATAGCAAGGATGGGAAAAGCATTACATCATGTACTCTGGATCGCGAACTATTGATTCAATGTCCAACAGGATATCTTGAGGTACCTACATGTGCAAAACAAACATTTCAACAATTACGAAAGGAATTTATACCACAATCCGTCCAAAATTCCTCTCATTTGTATCCTTGTAATGCTCAATATTATAGTCTTGTGGCTACTGCAATTGCCACGATCCATAGGACAGATTCATCCCATGAGACGTTGGATGAACATGAAATCCGGGAAATGATATTGCAATATTGGATACTGGGCACATTCTATTTTGCACTAGGTGGGGAAACTTGGCAACTTAATTACAATTGGTTATCTGGAATATCACCCTGTGACGAAAATTGGTATGGTCTATCCTGCGCAAGAGTAAGCAACCATACAACGTCAATCGTTGTTGTTACCATTGAAATGAGTGCCAATCAATTGTTGGGATCATTTCCAACAGAAATAATGGGCTTGACATCCTTACAAGTCCTACAGTTGGCTGGTAATGATATTATGGGAACCATACCCACCGAAATTGGAATGATGCGTAATCTTATGGAACTCAATTTTGCGGATACAAACCTTGCTGGGACAATTCCCACAGAGATTGGACTTTGTTCCAAATTACAGTCCTTTAATTTACTGGGGACAACACTCATGGGGTCAATTCCTACGGAGATGGGACATTTATCAGTCTTAGGTAAGGAAGATATTCATGATTCAGAAAAAGGCCAACATTCAACATGACTGATTCCTCAAGTGATCTGCATTTTCTCACCATGCTATCCCCTTTATACTTTGTTCACTTTCATTCACATTTCAAACTCATTAAGGTTATCTGGGACTTTCTAGTGACTATCTAGAAGGAACAATACCAACAGAGATGGGCCTTCTTGCACAGTTGACAAAGCTTCACCTTACAAATTTACTTAGTTTGCAGGGAGGCATACCCTCACACTTTGTCAATTTGTCCAGTCTTTCTGAAATACTTTTAATAGATGCCTTTGATGACAGGACTCAATTTTCTTATTTCCTTTCCTGCCTTCCCAGGAAGTCACTGGTATCACTTGAAATAATTAATAGTGGCTTGGAGGGAACCATTCCCTCAAATATATCATCCTTCCAAAGTTTGACATTACAAAGCTTAAAGAGTGTAACCTTCACTGGATCTATACCAACAGAACTGGGATTGATGACAAATCTTGAAGTATTGGAACTGGAAGGATTGGCATTATCCTTTACATCTAGCATACCATCTGAAATTGGACAATTAACTAAGTTACAGCTCTTGAATTTAGCTCGTAATGAGTTGGAAGACAATTCACTACCTGCAGAAATTACTCAATTAACTGATTTGTATATCATTCCACTTAATTCTTGGTGAGAACAGGAAAACGCTAATGGATGATGACAATAATGTGTGTGATGCCTCAAGTTTGCATTCCTTTATTCCATGGCAATGTTAACATTTCAATATTCAAAATAGTAATGCAGCATCATGCAAACTACACTGTGGAAACACAGTCTGAATAGGGCTATACATTGCTTGTGTAAATTTTCTAGATAGACAACATTTTATTGTTCATCCAGATACAGCTAGAGTTATGTTTTTCCAAGAAGAATACCTTGTTATTGATAATAGTAGTTGTCCAGTGTTGTGCATGTAATATTCTTAAAATGATATATTCCCATAGAATGGATAACATTCATATATGAGTTTAGGTGGAGGGATTCACTTAGTTCATTATTTCATGCATAGCTTCCTGCATCTATTGTGTAGATTCTTTGCTGGATTCGTTTTTGAAGTAACTTGAAATTTTTGGAAAGAAAAAGTGATGCCCTGAACCTAGGGAAAATATTTTATCTGCTGATCTCATCTCAGATGTGTTTAGTCATGGAAAAGAAGCACCAAACCTTTGAATCTATTACCGGTCAAATGATCCAGGTAAAGAAGTGCTACAACTTGCCTCAAATGGGCTCTTGAGTGAGATTGTCCTATACTCGTTTCCTTCCCTATAGTTTGTCAATACTCTTTCGTGACAGACATTCACTGAAGGATCAAGACTTATCCCTCACATATTAGGTTGCAAAAAGTAATGGTTTAATAATAAAAGATTTAAACTAAAAGGTGTGTGTGTGTACTGGTACAAGGAGACATCCTGTCCCGATAGTGCATGGTAAATAATTGTAAAATCAAAATATTCTTAAATTTACTCATCTACCTATGGGAAGTTACTAAATCACTATCCTACTACTTGTCTACTACAAGCTTAAGTGTTGTAAATGATTCACTAGTTGAACTTAGTGAAGATTAAATTATGTTAATGAATTGAATCAGTGTATCCAATCTAGAGTGACTATAGTAATGATCTATGTAAAGATCTAATTACAGAGTTAGCTGTATCATAACAAAAGAGACTAATGGCTAAACTAACTTATCCTTGTTGATCACCAACTTGTCCTTATGAACAAGTTAAAGGACTATCCTAAACACTTGGGAAGAAGCTTTAGAACAAGATCTAATTCTTCAAGAGGGTTCATGAACATCCATCCTTTTAGAAGGGCCAAGAAGCTGTTCCTGGGACAAGTTCTAAGACTACACAAGACTAAAGGATACAAGTAATCTAAAAATAATTATATTTTATCATTGTGCTACTTCTAAATCTCGCCATAGAGCAGATATTTATGTGAGCTAGCAGAATGGCTTAGTGATGATGAGATGTCAATCACTAACTCTAGTAAAGACGAACTTCCATTTTGTCAATCCTATTAATTTTACGTAATTTAGAGTCAAATAACTAGTTTGAAAGTTGCTCGTTATGCTCCAAATCCTTTAACATATTTTGAATCGCATCTTGGAACCCTCCTTTTCCTCAGAAAACGACTTAATCGAATATTATCCTGACATTTTTAGCCATTTAGTCTCATTTTGAAGGTATGTATAGTCACTTATAAAAAGGTTTAGCTGCCAATGCATACCTTCTACTTCAAAGTCCTAATTGTAGACAATGGAACAATTCTGTCTAACTTAGCATCTTTAAATGACATGACCATAAACTGAATACTTAACTTCTCTTGTTCTGCATACAATTCAAGAAGTCAATCGCTCCTTAATCTGGGCCCCAAAAACAATGTCAAAGCCATTGTTTTTTATTACCTCAATCTCTGTTCATACTTATGTATACTCGACTTAGCTACCTCCTAAAGTACTGATTCACTAAAGAATGACATTCTATATGTTTCAAAATATATGCTATATTCTTTTTAACAGACAGACTATTGGGTTGGAGTATATAAAATAAGCTTTCTTCAAAGTCATGCATTTCAAACTTCTGATCCTTCACAGGCTCATTTCGAGAAATTTGATGACCCTAGATTCCGTATTTGTGTATTTTTCCTGAGATTTGTCATGTTGCTCTCAAATTCTCTATATACTGACTCCAGAATCTACCAATACAATTCTTAATAACATCAATATTAAGGATTACAAATTACCTCTTTTCTTTCCATGACAAATTGACTTACTTTTTCTTTTCTAGCATTTTGTTCACATATATATATAACCTGTCCATTGAGCTCATGTAAATGATATTTTGCAAAGCAGTCTAAGCCTCAATCTCTTGATTGTAGTATTTCCAGGATTCTTTCCATTGATTTGACCTCTTGAGTCAAACTTGATGGAAGGAGCAGTAGTACCTAAAAACGGAAAGGTTTCTTTCAGGGCGGGTTTTGAATTCCATACTATACATTCCATGGTTAGGGTTTCAGGCTATTTACGGAAAGACTCGCATTGGAGATTAAAACCCGAAAAGGTCCTATCCATCGTTGTCCTGTCTCCTTCTTTTTGTTTCTTACATCGCATGACTCTCCCCTCTGTTAGTACATCGACTCCTAAATTACGTCGTCATGACTCTGGAAGATATGAAGAAGGAAATGTTGTATTTTCTCGAATCCTTTTGATGTTGGCATGTGTTTGGCCATTGTTGGTCATGGGATGGTTGGGTACTAGCAATAGTAGTAGCAGTAGTAGTAGTGGCACTATTACGGCATCTTCGATAAATCCACATCCTTTTCCTGAAGTCACAACCGATTGGAAGAATCCTGGTTTATCCTTTCGAAAGTATTTAGATCGTGTGGATATTATGGGTTATGGTCCAACACATCCTCGTGTGGCAGTGGTAATCGTAGGAGACGACAAGAACAACAACAAGAATATCTTACGTTCTATTGAATCTATTTTGACATATACCGATCGGAATCGTTTGTTTCTCATTTGTATTGTCTTGGATGGAGTACAATCCAATATACAAGAATTTACCAATGAGGTGAAAGCATTACCACAACGAATTTGGCAACAACAAGATAAGGATGATGAAATGGAACCTAAAAGGTCCCATGGATTACGTTACGAAGAAAGACAACAACAACAACCCAACAAGTATTTGGCAAAAATCCATGTACTATCCTCTACACAAAAACAAGGAATTGCTGCATCTCGAGCAGATGCCATTGAATTTATATCCTTGTTATCGACCAAGCATGAACAAGCGGGAATTAAAAGTACCGAAGAAGATCTCATGTTACTCTTATTACAACCTGGATCTGAATTGATATCCAAGGAATGGTTATCTCATGTTACATCTGCCCTGATTGTTCCACCACCTCTTTGGGGGAATGCTGTAGAAGATGTTACGGTTGCACTTCAACTTGCCAATGCAGTCTCCTTTGGTGTTGTTCAACAACAACAACAAGGAAAACAAATACCATCCTCCGCTACAATGTCATTCGATACACTCCTACGACCCCAATGGGTTTCTGCCAATGCCAAGGATATGGCCTTATCCAATGGATATTCGTATCCCACACCGGCATTAGCTGGAGCTGCGACAGCACTTCGACTTCAGACATATCTTCATTTGCCAGCACAAGATACTAGTTTATCCAATGAATGGGCAGCCAATTTAGAATTATCACTCAACTTATGGCTTTGTGCTGATGGGATTGATGTCCTTTCTCAAGTGACGGTGAATCGGTCCTCCTCCCAGGATCTGTCGTCACAAATTTTAGAACCCAAGGATATGGCACGATTTGCAGCAGCTTGGATGGATATATCCTCGTCTCAACAAGTCTTTCAAGCATTATCCTCCACGGATGATTCACGATTCCCAAGATTATCTCGATCCGATTGGGAAAATATGATGTTGACTGCCAAGCGTCATCGTCAATTTCCAACGGGACTTGCAGCCAAATGTCGATCTTGGAAATGGTTCGTACAGACGTTCAATCCTCTCTTTGAATTAGCAAAAAATGACAATGCAGTAGTAGCAAAGGAAGTTTTGAAACCGAAGGATACCATAGTTCATCCACAAAAGGAAATGACACCTGTACCCAAGAAGGAAAATCCTGTGATTCCAAAAGTGGAAACCACAAAACCCATACCTAAAGTGGTACAACAACAACCAACTCCTCCACCGATACCAAAGAAGGAAGATCCTGTGATTCCTCAGGTGGCACAAAAGGAAACAATCAAGCCAATAGCTATAGTGGTACCAAAACAAAGTACTCCTCCACCCACTTCAAAGAAGGACGTAGATCCAATCCTTCCGAAAGTGGTAAAACAGGAAACAATGAAACCTATACCTATCGTGGCACAACCACAAAACACTCCACCAACCCAACCAAAGAAGGATGCTGTGACTCCGCAGGTGGTAAATCAGGAAACGATAAAGCCCGTAACTGCAGCAGTACAAAAACAACAACAACAAGTCAATTCTCCACCTATACCCGCTGTCATTAAGGAGAATACTGCAAAGCTGCAAGAAAAAACTCGAAAAAAGCCTATCCGACCGCTGGATCCGAAACGACTAGAAATTATTCAAAAAGCACCAGCCGTTAATTTAACCTTTGTCAGCATGATGAAGGAACCCATGGACTTTCCACATAAGGGGGCACATGATGAAACTGGCAAATGGGGATATGTACACGATGAGACAGCACTTCGTACCAATCCTCCCGTATTTAATTTTCCACAATTGAAAGAAGCATGTGACAAACGTGATAATCATTACAATATGCTTACCGAACAAGTATTTGTGGACTTTCAAGCTGATCAAGAAGCAACCAAGAGTGGAAAGCCACGAGCAAAAATATTTTGCTTGGTTTATACTATTGAAAGTGGACATGATCGAATTCCGTTTATTCGAGAAACGTGGGGGTACGTTGTAATTTAAGGAAAAGGAATGTCTATTTTGTTTCTTATCCTTCTCAAACTTTTTTCCTCCCCAATCTATATCTTAGACCAAGATGTGATGGTTTCATGGTTGGATCGAATAAGACAGACACCGCAGTAAATGCGGTTGATATTCCTCACGAAGGACCTGAAGAGTATGATAATATTTGGCAAAAAGTACGATCTATGTGGTCCTACATTTACGACAACTATTACGAAAAATATGATTGGTTCCATATCGGTGGTGATGATCTATACTTGATTGTTGATAATCTTCGACTATATTTGGAAAGTGAAGAAATACAAACTGCACTGAATGGAGGGATCTACCTTCCCAATGGGGATGAAACTACTCAAACACCTC
This sequence comes from Fragilaria radians, assembly GCA_900642245.1. NCBI lineage: Eukaryota > Bacillariophyta > Fragilariophyceae > Fragilariales > Fragilariaceae > Fragilaria > Fragilaria radians. Next base: position 14,034 of record CAAAJI010000696.1, on the reverse strand, counting down.
TCTTTTTAGGGCGTCGTTTTCAGTATTTGGGAGACCCCAATGACATTTTCAACTCTGGTGGCTCGGGATATACTCTCAATAAGGCAGCCCTCAAGCTTCTTGTGGTGGAAGGTTTCCCCAATTACTTTCCCCACATGCACACATTTTCTGAGGATACCATGGTAGCAAGAATCTTTCGAAAGTTTGGAGTCTATCCATACGACACCAAGGATGAAAATGGTGGTGAACGATACAATCCATTCCAGGTAAGGAAGTATTGACAAATGTTTGTAATTTATATCCTCGGAAATCATTTTCTCAACCATTCATTTCATTCGTAACGTATCTGAATTCAACCATCATGAAGCCTGGACATCATTGGGGATATAGACCACCAGCTGACATTAGCAAAGATTGGTATGCCAAATATTCCATTGATGTGAAATGGGGCAAGGAACATTGTGCCAAACGGAGTGTGGCTTTCCACTATGTTAAGAAGGAAACACAAAAGCGGTTGCATGCTATCTTATATAAACTTTGTCCAAACCAATAAATAGTGAATTGCCAAATTGGAATTACAATTGTTTAATTGTAAACTAGATATAAAAATTGATTGGTATATACACGCTTGTTTGAAAAACCTGTGATGCGCGTTAAAATCAACTGAAACACAGAAAAAATGTTTTGCCCTAGAAATAACTTAATGAATTTCTTAGGTTCATGGTTGGATACAAAACACATATGATCTTTATCCTTGATGTCTTGAATACAACATGAGCAATTCAAAAGTGCAATATGCTTTAACTGTGTTGTAGGACATGCATTGTGGATCAGTTTCATAGTAGCTATATGTGGTTTTGGCTTTTTGATGGCCACATCCCCAGATAAACTATAATGATGTTCTTAATTTTTTTCTTTCTGAAATCCATCTTGTACAGTCTTCATAAAGTTGAAGCACACTGTTCTACCAGCTAGCTCAATTACGCCTGCACAGCTCTTCTAAAAGTTGAGTCCTGGTCTTGAATCTTCTGGTATTTTCTTTTTTCATTGCTCAACTTGCAGTCAAAATTTGAAAGAGTCAACATATCAGATGGAGCACTAAAATATCAGGTCTAAAGCACTAAGGTGTCATAAATGCTAGTACAACAGGAGTCAGCAGCAACCGGCTATTGCTGTATTGGTTACAGGAATCATCGTTTCTGTGCCCTTGTGAGTTTGTCTCTCAATGCTACCAATTGTCACTTGTCATTAGTACATTTAGAGAAGGAACATGCAGTGAGTCCTCTTCTTTTGCGCTACTTGTTGTTTGTTCATTTTTCTATTTCGCTTTTTTCATTCTTTTCAGGGCTACTAGAGCTCTTAACGTTTCAGGGAGTAAGGAAGAATGACCACCCTCGCGAAAGTAATGTTTAGCCAAGACTAATTGTTCTAGACTCAAGGATGCCTTGTTAGAAAGTTGAAGATCCCAAAGAATTCAGAATAGTTAGAGAAGATGTCAGAGAAAGGAATAAGAATGTTTCAAATACCGACCTCAACGATTTAGCTGTACAGGAGTAGCACTTTCCATTGACGTATGCAACAATAGTGGTAAACTTGCATTTGAAACTTTGAAAGGCTGCAACACAAAGATTATGAATGGAGAAGGGAGTGCAAGTTTCACATGGTAGAAACTCAAGATGAAATTTGATCCAGTATTACCCACGTTTGTGAAAATGAAGGAATGTTAGGTAACAGTAAACAAAAAATGAATGAAGGCCCTGAGTTTAGATAAACAATTTGGAAGTCCTGCAAGTTAAGTTGAAGTCATGCGCTCAGATATAACTGATGAACAGTAGATGATTCAAGTATTGAACAATTTAATCAGTGTCTATGCTGATTTTGTTGAAGAGAAGGAACTATTCTATAAGTAATTTAAAGGAAAATACCCCAGCTGAGGCAAATTGGGTCACAAATCAGCACCCAACAAGTCCAAGATGGTAAAGTCACTTGCAAAAAAGGCTGTCTCAAGTCCAACTGCTCCCAATGACCTTAATATACAATCCATCTTCCTGCAAATTATGGTCGTTGAGTTGAATGTAGTGTTGCTTGAGAAGGTCATAATCTCTTTGCCTTTTTTAAAAACTTATTCCATGTTTATTCCGCAATTGCAATGGGGGATTACAACTTTAGAACAATGGTTTTCATAATATCCTGCATACAAAACATTGTAATGATTCTTATTGTAGGCGTCACTTGATAGGTCTGAAAATTTTCCTCGTTTCTTGATTACTCCACTGTCATTTGTCGTTAAGGGTTATGGTCTTTGCGTCCAACCTGTTTAGGATAAATCGCTCTGATTGTAACTTCATGATCCGTGGATTCATTACAACACAGATTCAAACAGACTCTAATCCCTGCTGTAATATTTTATATTTTATGTTAATCAATTGAAATAGGACTGGTTATACGTCACAAAGGGATACATTGATTTTAGACATCATGAATACAATTCTTGATTGAATTTCTTGTCACAACATTTTTCTTCAAAAAACACCTCTAGCAACAGCTTAGTTGTTGAAGTTATCAATCCTGTGGTTTGACACCCATGCACCTAAACCCCACTAAACACCTAATGAATGAGCAATGTAAAAAATCTTCTTCAAATCTTTGATCCACCATGATATGCTTAGAAGATAATCATTTTTATTTCATGTAAATAGTAATAAACCTATCAAGCACCCAACACCAAATGAATAAGCAATTTGTTTTCAAAAACTTCTTCAAATGTTTCATCCACAATGACATGCCTAGAGGGTAATCAATTTCATTTCATGTAAATAATAATAAATCCAAGAAATACCTTTCCAATTTCAAGAGTAATGTACTCTCAATCACAATGTTGTACTACACTGAACCTTTTTTCTCCAACTTTACAGCCTGTGGCATTTCGGATTCGGATATCCTCTGCATATTCCAGCAAAGAGAAGGAGAGTCCTTGATGAATAGCTTGACATGCAACATTAACATAAATCCTGATTCGTTTTGTGATATCATTTAAACCAAAATTGAACTCACCTTGTGAAAATACGCAGTATGATCAGGACCTTCCATGATACGCTGAAATCCCCATCCATTTACCTAAGCAGTGTTGGACATTATGAGTCACGTATCGAATATGCGTCCTGGTTCTTGTTGTCTATTTTGGATTACAAAAATTGGAAAAACATCCCAATTGATTCACTTACCTGTCTTAAGAAACTGGAATACCGCCCGTGTCGAAAATGACGAGGAATGACATCACGTTCAAAGTGCGCACGTCGGATTATCTTCCATGCGCGCCCATGTGGTAACCATGTGATGCAGTGGCTATATTCAGGATCTGAAAGGATCTCATGAAGTTTATAAGGGAAGGAATGGATAGGATTTCGTTTTCCTTTCTTGAATGCCTCACACTCTAAGTCATCATGAGATCCATTGATGTTGCGCTCACTTTCATCCTTTATTGCCTGCTTCAAACGTTCGATTGTATTTGTCAATTGGGCAATTTGAATCTCATGAGTCGTTTGGGCCTTCTTGTGAGTCAAGGAAAGCACTTTTTCGAGAATCTGTGTACCTTGATCTGATCCTTGATTTAGAATTAGATTTAGGCCTTGAAAGTCCAATTGACGATGTTTGAGGAGGAGGTGTGGAAGAATGCTGGCAGAAGTCTTACTTTGTACATGAAGGGAAAAAGGCAACCGTTCGTTATGAAAGTTTTGAGAACAGTTGAACTGTTGTTGCGGATATGTATGATACGAAGTTGCAGTTTTACAAATTGGGAATGGAACCAAAGCACTTGATAAATGTTTTAACAACTTTTCTTGGTTCATTTGTTCCTTTCGGGTTAATCGATCCTCTTCCTTTTCATGGCGCATGGTTTCGACTGGCTGGAATTGGAAGCCTAAGATTATTATTCTGCCTGTGGAAGGAAAACTGTAAACTTCAAGTGTGCTGGTATCACCAATGGTATGTAAGCTCAACTAATACATAGATCGAAATATCCTCACAAAAAGATACATATCCTGAAAAGTCCTGGCTGTCCAGAAAAAGTCTCCCCTAAGCGTAATCGTAGTTTTTGACCGAATTCGTGACACAAATTATGTTGGAATGGTCTTGATAAATCAATATTGAAGTTGAGGATTATTGTAGTCGCTCTCCGACATCAACCAAAAATTTCTTGCAACGATGAGTATTAAAACAATAAATCTGAATGCCACGTAGTATAAAGAAGCTTTTTGAACTTACGTTCTTCGGAATGTTTCTGTTTTATTTCCAAGGCCTCTTCCACGAATTCTTTTTGACTACATGATTTTTGTGCAATCTCCGATATATGCTGAGTCATATACAGAAAAGACGAACTAAAATGCAAAAACTAGTAAGTCAAAGTTCACACAATCTCAAATGTTTTGAATTTTACTTTCCTTAATCCATAACCTAAACAAACAGTCTAAACTGGATAGAGCGTAAGGGATTTTGCTAATATGTACTTTCAGAAGGCAATCTGAAGCTAATACACAAGACTCCATGTGCTACAGATTACATTCTAGACTGCATAGGAATCATGCTTTACAAACAATCCTTAATAAAACAGCCTAGGATAAAATGATGTCTAAGCTGACCACGCTCTATGCATCAAGTAGGCAATTGCATTGGACAAATTATTGAAATGTAGTTCATCGTTGGAATTTCTGAAAGCAATAAATTTCAAGTACTTTCTATAAACTCAATGATTAGGAGATGCAATCAAAAACCAATGCAGAGAGGAACATGCTATCCTTTATATGAAAATGAGATACATATGCTTAGGGAAATATATAATTCTGGTCTCATTTTGATTAGGAGTGAAATCAAAATCCAGAAAAGTATAGTGTTGGGGCACTATTACGTTTTTACATCATCAACCTAGGCACTATATATTTTCAAACTTGGAGAAAATAGCAAATACGGGAATGATAACAACAACCTTGCCGGGACATGTTGTGAGTGTGATAAGGTCACAAGGAATCAGTGGAGATAATCTAATAGATTTGAATATGTCGCTATTTCCTGTGATGAGTGAAGTATTGCAATTTCGTACTTCATGAAAGAAATACGACCACGTATTAAGCAATTCCTGGACTTTGGCAAAGAAACATTTACATAGTATCTTATTTGAGACGTAACTTTTGGACCATTAATCTTTGGCGTAGGAAATCACCAAAGGATCATTCATCTGAGATTTGTTCTTCTGGTGTACTTTAATTGAAATAAGTCAAGGTGTTTTGTTGAAATTTGGGGGTTGTCCTTCATATGAAGTCATTGTGTCCGAGAATGAGGTTCATTTTGCCGATACGTTGAAATATAATTCAACCTTTCCATATCTGAGGGTGATTTCTGACATAGATCCTACAATATGAGTTTCCTGTCTTAACCTGGAAAACTTAGATAATTGTTATAGGTATGAAGTAGAGATAAGAAATAAAATTTCGACACAAAGACTAGTATTCTAGAACTAAACCTTCTCTTGAAAAATAACCTTATCTTGAAAAATCCCATCTCTCAATCAAAAGGTTTCTTTTGTTGAATTTTGCTAAAGAATCTTGTGACTAGTTAGTTTAACTAACTATTTTTCTTTAGCAAGATTATTCTTGTGCCCTAGTCTTGACAGGATTCATTTTATGTCATTTAATTCCTCTTACAGTATCATTACATACGGAACGCATCTGCTTATAGACACACGCTGAACGCAGATACCCTTTTGAAGCTTAAGGATGCTGTTGGAAATTTTTTTTGTCCTAATGGTTTATATCTTTAAAGAAAAATATCCATATTTCTTAACCGGATTATTTCACATTTGACATTGGTGACAGCTTTTGCTGTGTTTTTCAATATCTTTGCTGGGCCCTGGTGTGAACGTATGGTTCTTTTTGTGTGTTGAATACCTGGAGGCTGTAAAGCAGTATGGTTCACATTGGCTTCCTAAGTGCTTTAGGAATGTAAATCATATTGTTATATAGCATGGAATTATGCTAAGCACCAGTTTGGGATAAATACTCAGAATGATGATTTGCTGATGATGAATCAGTGTTTGTTCCACCTATCCAACAATCCTATGTATTCATATGAACTCATAACGAAAACTGCACACAACACCGGGGAGGGGCTGGTTTCGAGCCCCAGAACTCGGTACCATGTTAAAACTACTACCGTATGACGAATTTGAATCCCCCCCCCCCCCCTAGACCACAAGCTCAAATGTCACTTCACTTTTAACATGTGCCTGAGAACTAAGTTGACGTTGAAATATAAGTAGACCTTGATATCTCGGAGGATCATCTCTGACATAGATCCTATAATTGGAGGTTCCTGTCTAATGTTGTAATGCCGTGTGTGGTACCAACTTAAGATCGGTTTCCTAAGTATTTTAGGAATATAATCATTAATGACTTAATGTCCATCAACTGATTTGGAAAAACACTCCGGATGATGCTATTGGTGCTAAATCAGTGTTTGATCTGTATGCTGATGTTAAGCTATGATTTGAGTACTCAAAGGATAGTCTAAATATTGATGTTTTGCCAACAATTGTTTTTGCAATCTGGATATATCCTATCAACGTTTCAATGTTTTTCAAATACAAATTAAATGTCAACAGTCATCTCAGCGTTTCCAATTACACCTTCTTATAAAGTAAGTTGCTAAATGTTCTGAATAAGAATTTTAATCTATTGTATATCATCGGAGGTATTCCGTTACTATAATGTTATTTCACGTAGTACTGTATGCAAATATGGAAGAATGATGTTACAAGTAATTGCTCAAGATGCTCCCCTGGAATTATCAACTTAATTCAGAGCAGTGACTAGAATCTCATGTGTTTCAAAAGTAGAAAACCATTGATACATTTTAGTGCATTTTTCCTAAAATACCTCAGTCTAGATAATTATAGATGAATCATTCTTCCAAAATAAGAACATCACATCACATCACATCACATCACATTCAATCACCATATTCTTGCGATTACCTCAAGCAAAAGACAATTCGGGGAAACTTGAATGTGATCACAGGCGCATATTTTTAACACAACAAGGAAGATATGAATTCATTGACAGGTTTTGGAATTTTTGACATAAATGGAAATCCGATGTAGTCCTGGAATTCTACACTGGTAAAGAAAATGTAAAATTATAAGGGATCATTGAGTGGTCAAGGAGATTATGGTAATTTTTCAGTAACAATAAAATCTAGACTCTTATATATGTCTCAAATAATTGAATCAGTAGAAACTTTTGGATGAAATGGTTTTGGTGACTAGCCTATCAAAACAATCGAGATTTAAGACTGGTTTGGATAATGATGTCATTGACCTACCTTTGCTGAAGGATCAAGAAGTTAATCCCTAACACAATAGGTTGTAAACAATAACAGTTTAAGAATAAAATATTAAAGTAGGAGATGTGTGTATGTGCTGGTGTAAGGAGACGTCCTGTACTGTTAGTGCATAGTAAACAATAGTAGAGTCAAAATATTCTAATATTTACTCATCTAGCTATGATTAGTTACAAGTAAACTATCCTCCTACTTATCCACCACAAGTTTAACTGTGATAACTGATTGACTAGTTAAACTCAGTGAAGATTAAATATTGTTTATAAAAGGAAAGTATCCTTATACAATCCAGCACCGTATCCAATCTAGAACGGCTACAATAAAGATCTGAGACTACACAAGACTAAAGAATAAAAATAATCTAAAATAGGTTATAATTTTTCATTGTGTACTTTCTATATTGTAACATAGAGTACATATGTCCGAACGAGTGACGCAAGACCTTTCCAAGAGGGCAGTGTGGCGCGAATCATCAAAGGAAACAATGGATTGCAAAAACATCTACAAGTTACCAAGGCTATTACCGCAATTGTGAATTTAAGACAAATCTGTGCCTTGTCTTTGTATTGTCATGACAATGCCATCCCACCATAAATGTATGGTTGAAATTAGGATATCCATTCCTAGTGCCATGTGTAGATTGTATCCAATTATCATGTCAAATCACAGTTGTTGTACTGTGTCATCTCTAGCTAACTTCCAGTTGACTTTGTGGCTAAGCGCAAATCCTGGCAACAAGGATAGCAAAGGCATGTTGTATTTTGTTACACATTTTTCTGTTTTTGTAGTCCTAGAGACTTCCTTTGATTGGTTCTGCAATTCAAATATTGATTGGGCAGACTGTTTCTTTGAATATTTTTTTTTAAAGCCTGTGTCCATTAAGACTTCATCTTTTAGTCATCATTACTAATTTCAATAATAAGTGATACTTCTAGCAGTATGCCTGGAGTGTGTGTGGTTTCTTTGACATTCAAGTTTTGAATGAGATCTATGACATTGGGTTTTTTTCAAGCTGCAATGTAGTATCATGTGACTTGAGTTGTTGTACATGCTTGTTGATTGCTCAGACATATGAAACTGAAATGACTAGCATTGTCAAAAATGAATATTGGTTTTCATCAAATGATTTTACTTTAGAATTAACAGCAATTCTAATTTTATTTTTCACGAGTTTTGTGTGTTTTTGAACAGCAACTTTAGTTTTATAACTCTTGTTGCACCTGCTTTATCAGCGTTTGAAGGATTATTGAAGTTGTTACTGGCCTTGTTGTCAGTAAAGGTTTTTACAATATCTTAAAAATCACAATTTGCTTCCATAAAAACATGAGTTGTACTCAGCATATTGAATGGCATCAAGTTCGCACTTTTGCGTATGGAAGGGTACAAGAGTCCTTGGTTGGGTCATTCAAGATCTACAATGACCTTTTGTTTTTATTCTAAAAAAATTCTTCACCCATTTTAGAGGTGCTTGCCCGATAAAAAGTTTGAGATCAGGCTACTTAGAAATCACAATTGCCCTTGACCGCGTGTAGTGTTTCTGGGGTTTTGAAAATCTCAAATAGAAAACAAAAGGTAATATGGAGCATTTTCAGCTTGATTGCATTGTTTTCTGAATCCTTCTTGCACTTTTCCACTTGGATGTTCTTTGTTCCTAGCATTTTGACTCCAACTTTGTTTTCAACATTGCTCACCTACAAGACAATTGTAGTATTGATGAAACATAGAAATTTGATGCGGATGAATAGTAGGCTTTGTAGATAATATAGATTTGTCATGTTGGAGAAGAATCTAAAAGTAGATGTGATAATACTAGACCTAAATCTGGAATATGTAGGTAAATAATAGATAAATGAACTTACTAGAGATTAGAAATACAAAAATGTTATCAATTCTAGAATTAAACCTTTTCTTGAAAGGATAACGTTCTCTGATTGAAAAGGCTTATTCTCTTGAAATTTACTAACATGCCTTTTGACTCATTTGTTTAGTCGTGTGTCCTAGTCTTGACATGATCTTCCTGTCACCTTCAGCCGTGGGATCAGTGAAGAATTCTCAAGATTTTGATCCACGATACAATTACGATACGTACGTAGGGTTTGGTTTCAGTGTTTCCTTTGCACAAAAAGTGATTGGAAAATGAATGTTTACCTCTCTGTTGCCATCATTATAGCATGCATCCAACTAAATTTTCGTAATGTACTTTCCACGGAAGTCGCGGGTAGTGTGGTAGAATTGAACAGTCGAATTGTTGGTGGGACTAGAGCAAATGCAAAGCGATATCCGTATTACGTATATTTGAGACGTTTCTTTCGATCTGGTAAAGAATTTATTTGTGGAGGATCCTTGGTAAACTCAGATGTAGTTTTGACTGCAGCTCATTGTCTCAACAGTTTCATTGATCCAATTGTTAAAATCAATGTCTATGTCAACTACACTCAAAGTATTGCTGTCACATGGAATCTTACAGAATATGTACATGTGCGAAAAGCGATATCATGGTTCCCACATCCGAAAAGTGACCCTTTGTTTCTTACAATCCCCCCTATGATGCAGGTTTGATTTTTCTAGATAAGCCAATAAATCTTGTATCACCAATCAAGCTTAACAGTGATGCTGATTTCCCCGCTGATGGTGATCCCGTGACAGCGATTGGTCATGGGTATGTTGACGTTGCGGAAACTCCGGCATTCCCATTCTACTTGAATGAGGTATCTATGCCCATTGTCTCTTTTGAAGATTGTAATGATTCAAACTCTTATTCAGGACAAGTCACGGATGAAACCATGATTTGTGCTGGACTTCCTTCAGGTGGGAAAGATACGTGCACTGGAGATTCTGGTGGCCCCCTTCTGGTTGCTGGGAGTTCAGCTGCAAAAGATATACTAGTAGGTGTGACCTCATGGGGTGAGGGATGTGCTCTCAAGAACTTTCCGGGGGGTGTATACCAGAGTGTCACACATCCAAAAGTGGATTGATACTAACATTTGTCGTTACAGCAAGAAGAAGCCTACATCATGTCCCAAACCAAAGCCACCAACAAAGAAACCTACCAGGTCCATGGTCACAAGTCGCCCTACCCGGAAGGCCATGACAACATCAACTCCCACTCAAAAGCGCATCTAAGATGAGCTGAAAGCTTGATTTCTTTTTTAATAGTGTGTCGTGTCTTACAAATTGAATAGCTTCAATAGTCCATCTTAAACTTTATAGCATAATTGTCATATACACGCTGTTTTTCCAATATTAATCTTCTTTCAACTCTTCTCGACTGTACAAGGTTGAAAAAACAGTCCCACAAGAAAGGGTGTACTCTATGTATAAATGATTTCCCATTCTTGGAATACAATGCTGGATTTATTCATCCCTTGTCTGATGCTCAGGGAGCAGCAATGATAACTCCTGTATGCATTTTCCCCTGCACGATAAGAGATGAATCAAATTAATTAAAATGTAACAATGAGTCTTTAGGTTTCTTCCTTCAGGATGAAGCCGCAATGCCATGGCAAAGGAAGGAATAATTATTTTAATCAACAAGTCCGTGACAAGTAGGGATATACATTGTTTTTAGTAGCAGAAAGTGGACTAGTTAGGTGGTATCAAGGGTACAAGTCAAGTCTTACTGTGGATGACCTGCTACTTGTTGACATGGATAGTTTGCTTGACTGCCTAACCAATGCTACATCAGTGATGGCAAAAACTCGTTTAAAAACACTTAAAATGTGGGCAGAAGAACAGTTTGATATCAGCCAACAAATCAACATCCAAGAATTCACTGAGGGGGAGCCAAAGGATATGTAGGACATGGGCAATGGAGACATACACATAACCAGGGTAACAAAAATACCCAGGAAGATCAAGCAAAGGGTATCTTTATTCCTGATGAAGTCCTCCAAGCAGTACCTCGAAAGTTCCATGCAATGCTATACAAGGGCTGTGATCAAATGGAAATTGAAAATGGAAATATTCATGCATCAAGAAAGATTAATGACAACACTCATCGAAAAACCAGCAGAGTTGAGATTCTAGATGTTAAGGATGAACAATTACAGAAGGATGATTAAAACAATGAATATGATGAAAGAGGGGCATCAAGTAAATTTGGTGCTATGGATGGAATAGTAAAAAGGCCCAGATGGGTGCAACAATTTCATCTATAAGACGTACTGCTCAGTTAAATTCACAACCACTAAAACAATGTGACTATAATCTACGTGCACAAGCTGAAATTGACACACGTACAGATACTTTATGTGCAGGTTCAACATTCATCTTATTTGAAGCAACAGGCAATGTAGTGGATGTATCTGGATTCCATGACTCACACAAGGCAATTAAGAATACACCTGTTGGAACATGCACTACAGCAATTGACCTTGAAGATGAAACAATAATTGCATCATTCCCACAAAGCCTGTACTTTGGAGATACTATGAAGACATCCCTTATACCACCAGCACAACTATGGGATTTTGGTATAACAGTTGATGTTGTTTCCAAGCAGTATAGTGATGGAAGATCATTACATGGCAATCATCACCCTGATTCCAATGTCTTTATTCCATTCAACTTATATGGATGCATTTCCTATTTTTTGACTCGATTACCACCAGACAAAGAAATCAATCAATGTCGGTGGGTCACCTTTACTTCAGATGCAGAATGGCAACCATATTCAGATCATTTCAGCAAAGCAGAGAAAGCAGCAAAGAACTACTTTCAATATCCAGATCCAATACATTTGCACTTCAATCACAATGGTGAACAACTCAATGGCCGGATGATCAAATCAACAATACTCATGGACAACTTAATTCAGCATACTTTACTTTTAACTGTACATTGGATAGGTTCATGGCTGCAACCAGTAGTACCATTCATAGGACAAATATTCCCATTGAAAAATTAGCACAAAGATGGGGGACAAGTATTAATACAGCTGAAAGGACTTTGAAACAAACAACCCAATGTGGTCTTAGGTATTTACAGGGACCATTAGAAAGACAGTTTTGAACTAGGCAGAAACAACTTGACTGCAAGTGTATTCGAACAAATATGTACACTGATACTATGTTTAAGGAGAAAGCATCTGCATGTGGGAACACCTGCATACAACTATTTGTCACATCTGAGGGTTTTGTAGCTGGAGAACTAATGAAGTCTAAGGCTGAAGCATATGAGGCATTGGACTCAGTATGTTGCACATATGGTATACTACAACTATTGGTTAGTGATAATGCCAAAGAAGAGACCCTGGGAAACTGGGGACGGATTATCAAGCAATACCTTATTAAGCAGCAATTAATTTAGCTGCATAGTAGTTGGCAAAATAGGTGTGAGGATGAGATCCGAGAGGTTCGAAAACACATTGCATGCATTATGACATTAAATAAATGCCCTGATGCATTTTTGGATTTTGGAATACAATATGTCTTAAGACTAAGACAACTACTGGTAAGATCTGCTGCACCAGGACGTGCTCCAACTGAAACAATACTAAGAGAGACACCTGATATGTCAGAATTCATGGATTTTGACTTCTATCAATGAATTAAATACCGTGAACAAACAGATAAAGATAACCCTATATAATTAGGGCAATGGCTTGGAATAGCTCACAAAGTGGGATCCTCCCTAACATATTGGATTTTAAAGGAGAATGGCAAAATAATTGCAAGATCAACTGTACGTCCGCTACTTCCCGATGAGGAAAAAAGTGAAACTGAAATTCAGCAACGAATTGGATTTGATCAATCCATCAGCACCAAATACGGTGATTTTGATTCGGACCAGATACAGGTCTTTGACATAGGTAATCAAGAGGAGTATAATGCCTTTAATGAAATTGAAGGTGATGGGGACGCCCACACATACTCAAATCAAACAAATGAAGCATTTAATGATAATGAAAACAATGATAACAACAATGTTTGTGGACCGGATTTATTCCAGAAAAAATGAAATCCCCAAAGGGATTGGCAGAAATTACATTGGAAGGGCACATAAGAACCCACAACTTGATTCGCAAATTTTCACAGTTTGTTTCCCAAATGGTGAAGAAAATAATATAACATACAACATATTAGCAGAACACCTATTCTCACAAGTGGATTCAGAGGGTAACCAATATTGCATATTTCATAAAATAATACATCATAGGAGAAAGAAATCTGCACTTGACAAGGCAGACCAATACTGAATACTGAATAACGGAAAAAGGATGATGAAAAAGTCTACAGCTGGTTGGGACTTTGAAATTGAATGGAAAGATGGTTCCACATCTTGGTTACCATTAAAGGAACTAAAAGAAACAAATGCTGTGAAAGTTGCACAGTACGCAAAAGATAACAGGTTATTAGAGGAACCAGCTTTTGAATGGTGGGCACCACATGTGCTTAAGAAATTAAATTGATTGATCAAATTGACTCGTACAAAACATATACATAAGGGTTTTAAATTTTGAGTCCGTATACCATCAAGTGTGGAGGAAGCCTTAGCAATCGATAAGGAAATGAATAATACGCTTTGGTTTGATGCAATAATGAAAGAAATGAAAAATGTATGAGTAGCTTTTGAAATATTACCAAATGGTACAGAACCACCACCGAATTATAACCATGTTAACTTGGTGATGATATTGTCACTAATAAGATCAAGTTAATCAATAAG
>CAAAJI010000695.1:21103-33469 GCA_900642245.1 Fragilaria radians | reverse complement strand
ATGTAGAAGTAAAGATCACACACAAAGAGTCTCTATACGGAGATGCATTCCGTGTTTTAAGAGCCCTGATGAAGGAAGCAAATGCCATGACTTGGTATCAATGCAATCGGTTGCTGCAAATTTAGTAGCAGAAGAGGTTGATTGAGATCCGAGATTAGATTAGTTGTGTACAATACTTTGAGTGATTCGTATTTACCGCAATTTCAACAGTGGGAACATCAAAGATTCATTGAATCACGATTCGTAATTTCTAGGCCTATCTTTTAAAGCCGAATGGAATATCTTTTGTACTTCTTACGTACAAGAATATTACAGTATATTTTGAACATAAAAGGTACACAATGTTCACAAGATTAGATTTTAGCAAACTAATTTATAAAGCTCACAATTTACACAAAATAGTAATTTATAGTATAATTTTACTTTTGAACAAATTTATCTTTCCAGTTTATCAGGATCCAGACTCCCTCAGCTACAAAGGTAACTACAAAGGTAAAGCACTTGTGTTTTGTTTGTTTGCTCATATTGGTTGCATCAACACTTGTGTGTGTGTGTGTTCCTTGTCATTTTTTGAAAAAATCCTTTTCTGCTTGATTGCTAAAAAGGTCCTAACACTAAGCTAACACATCAGAGAGACAACTATATAAAACAAGACAAGAAAAGTCTAAAAAATCGTAGCGGCATAGCTACAGAAAAATAGCAAGCCAGTGACAATTTCGCACGACCGACGCAAGGCTTGATTAGCTTTTAACCAAACGCATCACTGCGGGAGAAGCAAGAAACTCCTAAAAACTTACCTTAAAACGCATTGCGGGAGAAGCAAGAAACTCCTTAAAACTTGGCTCTCCCCATCCGAGCATAAACCGAGAATTTGAACGCATTTCCTCTTTGACGCTCCCAGCTGAGAGGCAGAAGAAAACTGTATAAATCCCACGTTGAAGGGCTACGGGAGTAGTCGCAGATTGGAGGAGTAAACCTCAAATCCCTCGTGAAAGCATAAGCCGGAGCCTGGTGAGCTGACCGTTGAAATATTGATTGGGTTATTTTTATAGCCTGGGACACGTACAAGTCCTAAAAAGCCGTAACAAAGAGTTTTGTTTAATACTGGCTAATGTGCACTAGTATACGGTTATAGTGGTATGACACAACAGGCAATGTCACCATCTGTCCGATTCGGAATCATGCCTGGAATTCCTAACTCCTAGCCTTACAATTTTGATTGTTACTCCTTCTTCCTTTATTATCCTTTCTTCTTATTCGTAGCGTAGTAAGTATTGTATTGATCACAATCATTTGATTTATCAGACCCATAGCATAATGCAAGTGGAGAACGAAAGAAAACAGCGAAATGCTGCCACCCCTCAAGTGTGAGAAGAGAGGGTGCCACGGTGTGACTTATGAGACATTTAGGCTGGCCACCATCATGGGGATGTCTTGTCCACCGATGGATTGTGCGCTTCTGCTGTGCAGACAACGAGAGCAAGGAATAGATGGAAGGTTGATCACCGACCATCCGGCCGTGACGCCCATGGTCACAACCACTCAATGTAGTGGTTGCCGGCGGAGAACACACACACTATGAGTTTGTGACTCACTTGTTAGTTGATTGACCACAGACATGGATATTCCTGTCATGCTCAACCTTGACGATATGTTCCCTGGTCTTGAGCACCAGTGCATTCATTATGTCTTTCATGTGTGCAGGTTAAGGGATATCCCTTCCCAGATGCGTCTTATTGAGTTTGAAGGGATTGAGAGTGTCAAGGATCTTGCAAATTACACAGATAGCAAACTCAAAAACATGGTGGATAGGAACTCTAAGAGGACTCCTGTTGGGTCACGTGTTCAAATGGGACTCCAGAGAACTAAGACCCTCAAGGCGATTACTCATTGGGTTTGCAAGAGGATTCGTGAAGGAGCTGAATGTGACTTATGTCTCTTGAATAAAAACCTGATTGCGGAGCTCATCATGGAGATTAATGCCGCCCCTGGGAAGAAGGATGCTGACTCCAAATTGTATTACCCGGATGCCTTCTTGGCTACCGATTACAAGAACTCGATCAAGAAAGTGGAGAACTATCTCGATTCCCAAACTGGCAAGGCAGGGGTACCCTTGAGCTATGTGATTCGACCTGTCAAAGCAGACCCCAATGACGCTCCTGACAAGTATATGAGACAGAAGTGGGTGGCGTCCTTTGATACTATGCAGTTTTGCAATGACAACAGGCAGGTTTATCATTTGTTTAAAGATTTACTTACAAAAACAGAGGGTGCGACATGGTTTGAGAAGGTGAATGATGGCGATGGTCGAAGCACTCATTTGTTACTCCGTGAACACTACGTTGGTGAAGCACAGGATATGCGCCGGGCTGCATCTGCCACTGCAAACTTGGAAACACTGTTTTGGAAGAATGAAGCCTCCTTCTCCTTTGAGAAATTCTTGATGCGGATAAGTGAAGCCCTCAAGGAACTTGAAGATGTGGGACAGCCACTATACGAAGCCCAGAAGGTACAGCAATTGCTAAAGAGTATCAAGAATGACAATGTCCAGGTGCAGACAACATTGGGCATCATTTGAGACCGATACCTCAATGACTTCAATGGGGCAAGCCTTACGCTTTCTCGCACCATATCAACTCGCTTTGCAAACATCGAGCCTGTGAGGAACAAGCGCAATATTGGTGCGGTACATACAAACCAAGGCCGAGGACGGACAGGTCATGGTCGTAGTAGGAGCCGACACTCCAATGGCCGCGGCACCAGTGGAAACAGACAACACAGGGTAACGATGAACGATGTTGATGTCACGGATGTCACCCGCAACTATACTTCTGATTAATGGGACAAATTGAGATAAGTTGGTGGTCACATGTATGTCTACCAACGTCAAGAATTCCTCAGTGGCCGTACTGGATGAGGCGATCGAGGCCGGGGTGGCAACCGTGCAAGTGGCCGCAGCTTCAGCAGTGGTCACTATAGTGAGCGTCAAGGTGACAATGAACCACGTGCTATTGCTGCTGCCAATACTAACACTACTGACATCGTCGAGTACCGCGGTTCCACTTCCACCATCTCCACCCCAACTACAACATCAACGACGTCTTATCATGGCGGCCGCAGTGGCGGTCGTTTTGGACTTCGTCGCGACTGACTACTACCCTCAACGTCTGAGTCAATTTCCCAGGCGTTGCGGCAGCATGGGATTTCCACTCTTCACTCCATCAATTGACACCGGGGAATCAATGCTGTTGCAACAGAGAAATCTGGCACACCTGGGACAATTGCCAATTGCGAACTAGATACACATGCGGATACATGCGTTGCAGGCCCAAACTTTCAAGTTGATGAACTAATAGGTGCATATTGTGATGTGGCTCCCTTCTCTAATGAGTATAAACGGATGCATGATGTGCCAATTGTTAATGCGTCCACGGCTTTTACGAACGATGCAGGAACAACAGTAATATTGAGATTCAATCAGGTTCTATGGTATGGTACAAAATTGAATGTGAGTCTTATCAACTCTAACCAAATTCGACATTATGGCCTAGTTGTCTTGGATGATCCTACTGATAAGGACCGTTTCTTTGGCATCACCACCAAAGACATTGAAATACCCTTTGAGATGAAAGGAACAACGGTGTTTTTCCAATCACGAGTACCAACAAGATGGGAAATTGAGAATTGCAGAACAATTGAACTGACTCAAGACCATCTGTGGAACCCAAACAAGGTCAATGTAGCAAAGGTAACTACCAAGAACCAAAAGGATGATATGGAATCTGAAATGTATCAACAAGTGTGTGCTTTTGCGAAATTTCCGTGTGTCGCCAATTGTGTACATGATTGCAAATGTTACAGTAACATAGATTCAGGGTTGTCAGTCTTTGATGAACACAAAATGATTCCTTGAATGGTAAGCTCCATGAAGGTTGTGACTGCTTTTTGTGAAACCAGAACCATTGCTTTCGTCGGTGCCAAGGATCGCCATTCGCGGGTAAACGCAGAGACAATTGTGTCGAAGTCGATACGTGGTTACTAGTAGAAGCAGTACCAGTATTGTTGTAGAAAAGAAATTTTCCGATTCACGACTGATTTGGATATCTCTAGAAATGTGAAGATATCGATCGAGATTAGATTAGTTTTCTATTTATAAGTTTATTAATTCTTTCTACGTCAAGTCTATATTAATAATTGTAACTAGAGTGTTTCAGCATACTTCGAAGTAGTCTCGAGAATACCTAGTTACTGGATAGAAGCTGCTTAAAAATGGACAACGAAATCGCCAGAATCAATCAAGGGAGCATCCCAACGTTCGACGGAAGCTCAAGCAAGTATACCATGTGGTGGACCAAGTTCAAGGCATACGCAAACATAAATGGTTTTTCCGATGCAATCAGAGAGAAGCCCAATCAGGATATGCCAACAAGCTGGTTTGATGAAATTGATCTTTCAACCGAAACCGGTAAGAAACAATTTCAAGCGAAAAAAATGAACGATCTGGCAATGGCAAGCTTCACAATGGCGTTCACAAGAGAAGGAATTATGCGATTGGTTAGTAAGGCGAAAACCAAAGAATGGCCTGAAGGATTGGCTTACCTTGTGGCCCAGGAATTGAACAGAAAATTCAAGCCTAATGATATTATTTCAAAGGTCGAAATGAGACAGAAGCTAAACCAAGTTAGCATGAAAAAAGGAAGTGATCCAGCGATACTTTTTGACACTCTTGCAGCTATAGAAGATCAGTATGATGGAATTGGAGATATTGAAGAATCGGACCTCATTGCAGTTGTGCTGAGTGTCGCAACACAAGAATATCAAGCTGTTTTAACAGCTGAACAAAGTATTAAAGGTAATCAGCTCACTCTTCATGATTTGGAAGTGGTGATGACTCAGCATTATCGTCAGATAAACCGAGGTAAAGTGACAAGAAAAGAAGAGGAAGGAGAAGTTTTACTTACCGCTGTAAATGGCACATGTTATATCTGCGGAAAAAGAGGTCACATGGCAAATAAATGCCCTAATCGTGACAATGACAATGCTGACAAGAAACGTACCTCAAAAAAGTGTCTGAATTGTAATAAAAAGGGGCATTTAGCCAAGGATTGCTGGTTCAAGGAATCAAACAAAGATAAAAGACCTCCGGGATTTGTTGTTAGATCAAGCAAAGAAGATGTTGGTGAGAAGGCTGCAGCAGGGATTGACAACGTTAAAAATTTAGAAGAGTACTTACTTGGAACTCTCGACAGCAGCGATATGATCAATGATCAGGATTTGTGGATAGCAGACTCTGCAGCGACAGTTCACATGACACCATATTGAAGTGGATTGGAAAACATTAAAAAAGTCAAAGATAAAGGAACCATTACAATGGGAAATGGCACTAAAGAACAAATAACAGAGACAGCTGATGTGATTGGAACAATCTCTGTGAAGAATGAAGTTAAAAGAGTGAGAATTCAGGACGTGACAATCCTCAAAAATGGCCGATTCAACCTGTTTAGCCTCAGTCAGATGCTAAAAAAGGGATGGAAACTTACCGGTAATGATGAATATATAGCCATCAGCAAGGGTGATCTTGAAATAAGGTTTGATCAAAGGATCCCAACTAAAAATGGTGTGTTATATGGCGTTCGAATCGCGAGGGATGATGAATTTTGTGGCGGAATTCAGGATACCGGAACTGTCAAAATGACCCTAAGTGAGGCTCATGGAAAGTTAGGCCACATGTCTTTTCAGAAGACAAAACAAATTGCAAAACAGTTAGGTTGGATACTTACCGGATCGAACGAGATGTGCGAAGCCTGTGCAGAGGGGAAAGCCCGACAAAAGAACATCATTGTCAAGACATCAAAAAGGTCTGATTCCATGCAAAATGGACGAATTCACCTTGATATAAGCTCTGTAAAAAACAACGACTACGATGATCCTACGTCGAAACCATACTGGAGAATAATCGTTGATGAACGGACACAAATAAAATTCTCGGATTTTTTTGCATCAAAAAATGGAATGGTAGAACCTACGTGTCAGCTGGTACAGAATTTAAAAAATTCGGGAAAGGACATAAGGATTATCCGATGCGATGACGGCGGAGAAAATAAGGCCCTAGAGAATCGCATGAACAGTTCTGATTGGAAAATGGGTATAAAATTCGAGTACACTGGACGTGATACTCCGCAACGTAACAGTTTGGCTGAAGTGGCATTTCATACTATAGCTAGTCGTGGAAGGGCTATGCTGAATGCCGCGAACGTTCCGAGAAAATTCAGATTTATGTTATGGAGGGAAGCGTTTAAGACGGCAACTCTTCTTGATGGTATGTCCATAATTAAAATAGACGACAAAATCGATACTCGATATGCCCATTGGGATGGTCAAATTCCTAAGTGTTTAACGCAATTAAGGACCTGGGGAGAAGCTGGAACAGTTAAGTTGAGGACCAGGAGTCATACTAAACTCGATGACCGTGGATACACATGTATGTTTGTAGGGTACTCTACAACCCATGCTGGAGATACTTATCGTATGTGGGATCCTAGGTCAAGGAGGGTACACTTAACCAGAGACATTCGATGGCTAAATAAAATGTTTTTTGATCGAAACGAGAATGTACGTATGAACTATACTGAAGGGATCCGTCGAATTTCCGAAAATTTGGAGGACAAAAGTGTCAAGTCAGATGATGATCAGAACAACAACGACGATAGTGATGAAAGTGTAGAGGACTTGGTAAGTGAACTGCTCGATGATGCTGCTGACAATAGTACCGAAAAAGGTGATGAAAATATTGATAAGGGTGGAGAACAAACGACAACCACCAGATATGGAAGATCAGTACGTCCGCCAACAAGATACGATGAATTTGTTAAAATTGGAGTAGACAATGATGAGACCAGGGATGAATATGCATTTATAATGTCGACGGAGGAGCTACATGTTATGAAGTACAATGAAGCAATGCAATCAAGGGATAAAAAGGAGTGGATTAAAGCCGTTCAGGAGGAGCATGAAAGGATGGTTAAAAGTGGGGTTTGGACTGCAGTTGACAAAAATACACTCAAGACAACCGACAAAGTACTAACTACAACTTGGGCGATGAAGAAAAAACCAAATGGGAGCTATAGAGCCAGGATTAATGCCCGCGGATTTGAACAGTTAGATGGACTACACTACGACAGCTCTTCTACCTCATCTCCTGTAACTAACGACACAACAATTAGAGTAATATTCACACTGGCAATGTTAGCAGGATGGAAAGGATATGTTATAGATGTTAAAGGAGCATTTTTAAATGGAAGATTTGATAAAGGAGAGGAATTATTTTTAAAGATCCCGCAAGGTTTTGAAGAATTCTACAAGGAATCGCAGGTTTTGAAGTTGAACCGAACCATCTATGGCCTGAAACAAGCAGCACAAGCATTTTGGACAGAATTATTGAGAGCTTTAACTGCAATGGGATTTACAAGAAGTGACGGTGATCCATGTTGTTATTATAAAAATGTAAGTGGACGAAAAATTGTCTGTTTGTCATGGGTCGATGATTGTATTTTCTTTGGCTCTATTTCGGATATAATTAGAGAAAAGAACAAGATGATGGAGTACTTTGAATGCGAGGATGTTGGATTTGTTAAGGAATACGTTGGATGCAAAGTTAAAATGAATGAAAAGGAAAAATCGGTGAAATTTACGCAACCTATTTTAGTTAAGAGTTTAGTTGATGAATTCGGTGCTGGTTTCAAACATGTAAGTACACCAGCTCCAGCAGGTCAATGTCTACAAGCTGGGAATGATGAAGATATAGTTCGAGAAAAGGAGAAAAAGAAATATCAGGCAGGTGTGGGAAAATTATTGTATCTAACACGATGGTCGAGACCTGAAATTGGGAATTCGGTTAGAGAATTATCAAAATTTGCCACAAAACCACAAATTAGTCATCAATTAGCAATGGAGAGAGCTATGAATTTCTGTGTGAGCTATGAAGATATTGGATGGACGTTGAAACCGACTGGAATTTGGAATGAAAATGAAGAAAATGAAGTGAATATAGTAGGTATATCTGATTCGGATTATTCAAAAGACATCGAAACCAGAAGAAGTGTTACAGGATATATTGTATTTCTAAATGGAGCACCTGTAGCTGCCAAAAGTAAGATGCAGGAGGCGGTTACGCTTTCAGTGACCGAAGCCGAATTGGTGGCTGCAACACACTGTTACCAAGAAATGCTGTATGTAAAAAAGGTACTCGAATCGATCAAAATTAGTGTTAAATTGCCGATGGTGTTAAAGATGGATAACAAGGGTGCTAAGGATTTAATCAACAATTGGAGCGTTGGAGGTCGGACTCGCCATATCGATGTTCGCTATCTTTTTCTTCGCGAAGCGAAGGAGAAGAACATGGTGAAGATCGAATGGATATCGTCCCAGAATAATCCTAGTGACTTGTTCACTAAGAACTTGAGCATTGATTTGTTCAAGAAACATTCTTCGGTATTTAGTGGAAATTTAGTTTGAAAAAGTGAAGCGAAAAATTTAAGGAGGGTGTCGAAGTCGATACGTGGTTACTAGTAGAAGCAGTACCAGTATTGTTGTAGAAAAGAAATTTTCCGATTCACGACTGATTTGGATATCTCTAGAAATGTGAAGATATCGATCGAGATTAGATTAGTTTTCTATTTATAAGTTTATTAATTCTTTCTACGTCAAGTCTATATTATTAATTGTAACTAGAGTGTTTCAGCAAATTGCCCGTCGATTCGGTTGCGGACTTGCGACTGCTCAGCGGACATTGAAGTCCACCACACAACGGGGAGTGCGTCAATCTCTACATCCCCTTCACCAACAATATCAAGTAGACCATCTTGATCTTCAACGCAAGCGACTACAAGAAACATTCTACACAGACACACTCTTTTCAAATGTGAAGTTGTTAGCAGGATACACATGCGCTCAGCTCATCACAAACGGACAAATATACCAGAGTTTATCCAATGGAATCCAAGGCTAGCTCAAAAATTGCAACTGCTCTTAATACCTTCTTTGATGATGTTGGTGTGCCTGCCGAGCTGACCTGCAATCTTCCAAGTGAGCAAACGGGTAACAATACTGATGTGATGAAACTTATTTGTTGTTTAAACATAAAACTGCATCATGCAGAGAAAGGCCGAGGGATCACACAAAACTGTAACAGAGATTCGCGAGATTAAAACCAAGTGGAAAGCCAGAATGCAAGAAGCACAGATTCCTTCAAGATTATGGGATTACGGACTTGTGTACATTGCTGAAGTGCAATCACTTCTGGCACGCGGACCACTGCAACGTTCTGGCCTGGAACTCATTAGCGGTCAGACTCCTGACATTTGTGAATGGCTTGATTTTGATAAATGGATATGAGCGACGAGCAGGCACGCATTGGTCATTGGCTTGGAATTGCTCACCGCATTGGAAGTGACATGACGTATTGGATACTCCCGGAAGCAGGGAACGTCATTGCCAGATCAACTGTCCAACACATAACAATAATGGACATGGCCATTGATGCAATCAAAACCCGTGTGCTCACCTTTGATAATAACCTACTCACAAGACTCGATAAAAACTTCCAAATTGAATTGCCAAATCATGTGTTTTATCTACAGGATGAAGACGCTGACATGGAACTCAATGACACACGTGACATTCCCTTGGATGCGGAATAAGGGGACATGATCCAACCTCCAAAGTCAGACGCCGAGGATATTGAATATGAAACTTTTGACCAGTACATTGGCGCTGAATTCATGGTAAATAGCAACAGAGACTCAGTTCCAGCCAAGGTGATCAGGCGCTCCCAAGACAATGACGGTAAACCAATTGGTAAGAAGCACTCAAATCCATTACTCGATTCACGTGAGTATGAATGTATCCTGGACGACGGAACCCTTTATTGGTACACAGCAAATGTGATAGCCGAAAACATATTTACGCAATGTGACGATGAAGGGAGGAGACATGCGGTGCTCCAAGAGATCACTGACCACAAAAGCAATAAGACTGCCGTACACATTACAAACGGGTACGTAATGAGCAAACGAGGCGTGAAGATTCCAAAGACAACAACAAAAGGCTGGAAGCTGTTATGTCATTGGAAGGACAGATCGGCTGATTGGGTCAACCTTAAACATGTGAAGGACTCAAATCCGATTGAATTAGCTGAGTATGCAGTCGCGAATAGAATACAAGAAGAACCAGCATTTAAATGGTGGGTGTTGGAAACACTCCGCACTCGCAATCAAATCATTGCAAAGGTAAAGGGCAAGTATTGGAAAACAAGTCATAAATATGGAGTTTGACTACCGCACTCAGTGCAAGAGGCGCTGGCAATTGACAAGGACACTGAAACGGATTTCTGGTGGAAATCCATTCAAAAGGAATTGAACAAAGTAATGATGGCATTTGAGTTCTATGAAAGCATGACACCCAAACAACTGCGACAGAACAAGAGCGCATACGTTGGATTTCAGGAAATCACCTGCCACATGATTTTTGACGTCAAGATGGATCTCACGCCGAAGGCCCGATTTGTCGCTGGTGGGCATTTAACAGAACCACCAGCAAGCATAACATACTCAAGTGTGGTAAGCAGAGACAGTGTGCGTCTTGCTTTCCTGATTGCAGCTTTGAATGATCTCGATATCATGGCTTGTGACGTTGGAAATGCATACTTGAATGCTCCTTGCCGCAAAAATGTATGGTTTGTTGCTGGTGCTGAATTTGGATCAAGACAAGGGATGGTTGTAAAGGTGATGCAAGCATTGTACAGACTGAAGTCCAGTGGTGCGTCATGGCAAGCGATGTTTAACTCGTTGTTGATAGACATGGGATTCCAATCAACCATTGCTGACCCTGATGTTTACCGTCGAGCACATGCAAAGCCATGCGGATTTAAATATTATGAGTACCTGCTAGTATATGTTGACGATGTATTAATTGTTTTGCACTCACTGAAAATATACCTGGAGAAAATAAAGGAATCATATGAGCTTAACCCGAGCAGTGTTGGTCCATCAATGCGATATCTTGGGGCGGATGTTGAACGAGTTACAAGACCTGGGGACAATACTGGACGCAAATATTGGTCCTTCTCGGCCCACACATATGTACGCAATGCAGTTCAAAATATGAAACTACTCCTGCAAGAAGAAGGTCGGATTTTAAAATCCACAGCGAAGGCGCCATTTTCAAGTACAACTTACAGGCCAGAGATGGATGTGACAGAAGAGTGTAATGCGGATGAGTCTTCACGATACTTGCAGTTAATTGGGGTTTTGCAATGGGTGGTTGAGTTGGGAAGACTTGACATTTACATCGAGGTTGCTTTACCCTCACAACATCTTGCGCTCTCACAAGTGGGACACCTGGAAGCCGTCTACCACATCTTTGCATACTTACACAAACATGATAAGTCCCGAATTATCTTTGATCCAACTGACCCTCTCCCTCACACACCAACAGCAGCAAAACCAGACAGGACGTTGTTCTATGAAGTTACAGAAGAGGAATTGCCGCCGCATATGCCTGAACCGTTGGGATATCCAGTCAATACTTTGTGGATGCAAACCATGCTGGTAACCTCGTGACGCAACAATCACACACTGGTATTCTTCTCTTTGTACAGAACTCACCCATTCTATGGCTCAATTGTTGACAAAACACAGCGGAGACTTCAACATTTGGCAGTGAATTTGTTGCCCTTCGGACAGCTCGTGATCTGATTATTTCAATGCGTTATAAAATTCCGGATGTTTGGTATTCCGATTGAAGGCCCAGCACAGGTCTTCTGCGACAATCAAGGTGTTGTGAAAAACACCAGTCTACCCGAATCAGTCTTAACCAAAAAGCACAATGCAATCAACTACCATGCAGTACGAGAGGCGGTAGCAGCAGGTGTATTGGAAGTGATCAAGGAAGATACACAGACAAACCTTGCGGATATATTTACAATAGTGCTCCCATCCAATCGCCGGCGTGAGCTTCTTGGCTCCATCCTTTACAATCTATGATTTGCCCAAGGTTTCCAGCCATCAATAGTGATGGTGTCGGTGCCTCCTGCACGGTTCTGCCGTGGGCTTTGCAAGCAGGTATATGTTACATGAGTTCATGAGTCCGAATCGCGGGGACTGTTTAATACTGGCTAATGTGCACTAGTATACGGTTATAGTGGTATGACACAACAGGCAATGTCACCATCTGTCCGATTCAGAATCATGCCTGGAATTCCTAACTCCTAGCCTTACAATTTTGATTGTTACTCCTTCTTCCTTTATTATCCTTTCTTCTTATTCTTAGTGTAGTAAGTATTGTATTGATCACAATCATTTGGTTTTT
>CAAAJI010000692.1:0-14473 GCA_900642245.1 Fragilaria radians | reverse complement strand
TTGTAGCAGGATTCTCTGTGAGACCATCACATTCGGTGGGAGGGTTATCACTGACGATACAAAGCTGATTGAAAATGAAACTCGTATAGGCTGATACACGTGTGTAAACGCCTGGAAAGCTCGCACGTGCACATCCTTCACCAAAGGAAACAATACCGATTTGAACATCAAAGTCACTATCTGATCCTGATATAATAAGCGGTGACCCCGAATCTCCATCACAGGCATCCTGAGGAAACGTAACATGGGTGTTGAGAATGATGATTTGATTCAATGAAGGAGCCTTAAAAGGGAATGTAACGTACTTTTCCTCCTCCCGTAACCCCAGCACATATCATGAGATCATTGTTAATTGCACCATCGTAAGAATCGGCATCGTTACAATTTTGGAAAGATATCACATTTGTTGATACGACTTGAAGAATGTCAGGGAGGGAGGCATTGCTACCTTCAGAAACTACACCGAAGCCCATTGTATCAACACGCTGCCCATCTGCTGGTACAGTAGCATTAAAGTTCAAGAGAACGGGATAGACCGTCAATACAGAGGTTTTCAGTTTAAAGATTAGTATATCATTTTCTTCTGTCTCCATATCGTAACTAGGATGAGGGACACCTATACTTATTTCTCGTATTTCTGAGTCCTCGGGACTTCCCTGATCATGCAAGCCAATGTATGCTTCCAAACCTGTAATGGTATATCCGCTTTGCTCGATATCCACAACGCAATGGGCAGCAGATAATAAAACATCCTCCCATATCAAAGTTGCCGAACAAAAGAAAGTCTCCTCCTCCGTTTGCACTTCTATATAAGCATAATAGGGATAGCGGCCTTTTTCAGCATTCTTTCCTCCAATAATTCGAGTGTTTGATTTGGATTTTAACGCTTTAGTGAATCCTTGGGCACGCATACGCTTGGATTGCTGAGTCCATTTATCTTTCGATTCCTCCGATGCCCAGATATCGAAAGCTTGGATTGGTAAGTTCAGAATGAACAGACAAAGTATCAAAATGTGCATGGTGCGTCTCTATATAAAATAGGTGTGAGATAAATTTGTGATGCGAGACCGACATAGCGCACCAACCGTGTCCGTTGAATGGGTAAATTGTTGTGGTTGCGTTGAAGATTATCACTATTTTCCGAGAGTGATTTCAAAAAATGAATGAAGGAAATACTACCTACTCCAGTATTTTTGTTCACTAAACCCCATTCCTTTTGCAGAATGCAAAATTGCTGGCTTGAGCTTTCGAATTTCTTAGTAAAGCCAATTCCCCAATTAGGAATTCGTGAACTAGTTACATGACTAAATGCTCCTATTTTCAAAAACGTCAGGAAGGATACAAACTATTTTTCCAATCTTCATGAGGAATAATTCTTTAAAAAAATCATGCTACCACTATATTAGCGAATATTGTGATATGAAAGATCACAACTAGTTTTCCACTATTTTGTGTTATGTAACAGCATATTTAATAGCCACATTGCTCTACATGCAAGCGTTTCCTTTACTTATTTGACAAAACAATAAAAATATCGGTTAACTCCTATGAGAGTGACAACTCCACATGTAGTGCAAGTTATCTTATCCAAATTAGTTGAACATAAACTATATTTTTGCGGCAATCTGTCACAATGCTTATGAATTATAAATTCCCTCCTCATTAAAATCTCATAGATGTATCCTTTGGGCTTAATCTTACGGTTTTGGAAACATCCGAATTTCCGCAAAGTTTCGTAAATAGGAGTTTGAGAAAAGTTTTTTCTCAAGCTTGAGATCATACAATATGAACAAAAAAAGATTCGCTTGTATTACACATTTCGTTATCTTAACCTGACTCTTCCTCTCTTTCTTGTTGATATATCTCATCAATGTGCATCTCCCAATCTGTAAGGTGTTCTTTCGAACGAGACGAGAA
This sequence comes from Fragilaria radians, assembly GCA_900642245.1. Classification (NCBI taxonomy): domain Eukaryota; phylum Bacillariophyta; class Fragilariophyceae; order Fragilariales; family Fragilariaceae; genus Fragilaria; species Fragilaria radians. Next base: position 12,556 of record CAAAJI010000692.1, on the reverse strand, counting down.
TGATGACACAGAACATTCTAAAGGAATGCTATCATCATCAAAATTATAAGTATCAATTGAGCCTTGCTGTATGAGATCCATCAAGGAAAGAGCAGATGATGATGATGACGATGCTGCTGACGATGATGATATTGTTGGTGGAATTGTAAAGGATGGATTGGAATCCTTTCCATACATTCTAGGTTTCCTGACTCGTCTGAGAGCTCGACCAAATTGCTCTACAAATTCTTCTTCATCTGCTTGCCCCATTGTAACTTCGTGTTGGTGTCGTAGTAAGGATGTAAAGGACGAAAATTGAGATCGTCTTTCCGTAGGGAGTGGACATTGTTTGATCATGGATGTGAGGACCTCCTCCACTAAATCGTAACACCGCGTTGTCTCAGTGGGTAGGCCAAATCTGGATAGTATCGCATGTGAAAAGGCCAAACTTGATCGAACTCCTGTGAATTCCAATTGATTCCGTACGTTTCGTTGATGTGGTAATTGTGCTACCACCTGTTTCGCCAAATGATGAAGGGATGAACATGTACATTCAGTCAATAGAGGTCTTGGATCCTTAGATAACGTCAAGGTTGGTTGTACGGTACGGGAACGATTGGGATCATCCGTCATACTAGTACAAACAATGATCTGTTTGGCATGATACGTCGCAGCTTGAATGTGACCTTCTGTGTCGAGACTAGCCTCGAAGCGCAACACACAACCACATCGTGGTGAGCACTTTTGACCATACAATATTGGAGACTTTCGAGATAATCCTGGAGGTAATGGTTGGTTGGCCTTTATCCTCGACGTTGACAATTTCTTACCCTGGAGTAAGAATCTCATCCTAAGAAAGTTATAGTGTACGACGAAAGGAAGATGTAATTTTGTTCTCAGTGTCGTCAGGGGTGAAGAGAATTATGTGATTGACGTCACTCATCTTATAACTGCCCTTATTTTGTTGCAACGTTTAATCAAGTTAGTAATCGTCATCCAAAATAGACACTAACCATGTCAATAGTAACAAAAACGAACTGACACATTCCATCAAGTCTTTTTATTGACATGTGTGCATGCCGTCTATCTTTTCACCGAATTCAAATTAATCTTTTTATTCACTCTACAATTCAATGGACAACTAATTTTTTCTTCCCATTTTCATTTTTCGCTATTTACATTAATTTCCTTGGCGGTAAGAAACGCGCTATGAATTCAATAATCTCAGTATAACCATGATCTCTTACTACGACATGAAAGAATGAGACAAGATTGACCTTCAAACGTTAATACTTCAGTCAAGTAAGATCATCTTGCTGAAATGGAAAGGCACAAAAGTGTTCTTTGGAACAAATTAAGAAGTTTCGAAACTAGAAGTTTACTAGATTATATGTGATTGTAAAAGTAGGGATATCACTCTTTTGACGGACTTTCAGTACTCTTCTACACCAGCTTGGAACAGAACCAATTCGGAAAGTTATTCTTTGATTGTTGTTAAGTTTTTGTTGTGTCAACTATTCACGTGAATGTTGTATGGACCTGACAGAAAAATTTTCATAAGAATAGACATGCATATCTGATTGATGGAAAAAATTTCAATATTTATAATAAATTCCTTGAAGATGATAACACTTGCGTCAGTGCAATAATGTTATGCCAAGCTTAATCCTCTAAAAAAGCGGAATTTTTCATAACATTCCAAGTGCAATCAATGATATTGCGCAACCAATTGAAAGTAGTGCATATTCAAATGTCTAATCTTGAAGTTTCTCATCCAAAATGTCCTATTGGATTTTGGTAATGCCCTCAGATTGTGGTATTTGAGAAACCCTGCTGATACATGGAAATAAATGAGTGAAGTTATCTGGCATAATCATTATTACTGGCACATGTACTCAGATTTTCTTCATAGGCTACATGGCCTTGTAAGATCTCTTCCAATCTGTTTCATAATCTAAATGAAGTGTAACTTTGCTTCCTACACAAGTGTTTGTCAATAAAAACTGAAGAATTTTTTCATGTGTATCTATTGCTGAATCCTTTAGTGATCTATCAATATGAAGTGAGGATCCAATACCTCCTTTTAATGCTTTTTAACTCTAAGCTGCTTCGAAGTCATGGAGAGTCGATCTTACTTTCATTTGAGCAAGCACCCTAGTCAAATGAAATGACTGAGCAAAAAGCAATCAATAGCATACTTAGTGAATGCTTTACGTTAGGTAAATAAAATTTGAAGCCTGCAGCATATTTGTAGAATTACTTGTACCAACAGTAAGCGGCGTCCTCGTTACCGTTTGACAACTACATCTCATCGCGAATAAGTTTATATATGTAGACAGTGACCTCAAGCCTCCTTTTCAATTCATTCGTGTACGTACTCATCTACCCCCAAGATCGCTCTTGACACATTTATGGCAAAATCCCATTAAATAATCGTCCATTATGAAACAATTCCCTTATGTATATGGATTGTTAAAATCTAGCCAGAATCAACCTTAAGAATCATTTTCAAAACTTCAAGTCAACTGGACGAATTTTTAACTCGCTATTTTTGAATTGGAATTTTGTACGAGAAAAGTGCAAATATGAACACGCTTTTACGTTACGTGACGAAAATTGTAGTGGCGAATTCATTGTCTCAGCACAGTTAATGTCTTTCGTTTTACCAAGTTATTAGAAGATACCAATGAGCAGCAAGAAGGATGAGACAAAAGAAAAATACCCTAGCAATGCAAGCGATAACGAGGAATATGATCGAACCTACTTGGATGCTACTTTCATAGCTGATAATGCCCCAAAAGATTCAAAGGAAATCGATTCCAACTTGACATTAAAACCACCTCTCACTAAGGGACAACCTGCTGAGTCTTCCATTGTTGATACACATGTTGACGGCGTTCAGAGAGATGCTTGGCCGGGTATTGAGACTCTAGAAGAGAAATTTACAGCGAATTTGAGACGTCGTCGATGTTTTGTCGGGAGTTTGTTGCTGTTTATCATTTTTGGTGTAGTGATTGGAGTAAGCATCTCTATGACGAGACAATCGGCACAATCTCAAGCTTCCACAGACGCATGCTCCATAGATGACGTTCTGAAAGGCTGCGATCAGAGCATGAAGTATCATGTAGAAATTCCATCGTGTCTGGTTGGTCGCTACCAGTCGTTGCAGCAGACATTCCTGGAGAAATTGGATTTCAATATGTCTAATGAAAATTCCTGTTCGTCAGAGAATCTAGCACTCCTATCGGTTGCCATTTCTACCAACGAAATCATGTACAACACGACCATTCTTCAGCGATATGGGCTGTCACTTTTGTATTTTGCCACAAAAGGGAGACGATGGAATAATCGACTAGATTGGCTATCAGACATTTCATACTGTCAGTGGGGCTCAGCTCATGTTGCTTGTTCAACGGATGGGTATGTGATAAACATCTCACTTGCTGGGAATAATCTTCAAGGACCTCTGCCATCAAACCTTATGACATTCTTGCCTCGACTGGAGTATCTTAATGCAGAGTCAAATACTTTGACAGGTCACATCCCATCAGATCTCTCTAGGCTCTCAGTGTTAAAATTAGACAAGAATGCATTAAGTGGAGCCATACCTAAGTCTATTGTCGAATCAGAGACGATGGAAGTTTTATCCATTTCGGAAAATAACAAAGTCATTATGGATCGAAGAAATGCTTTTTTCAACGGTAGTCAATGGAGAGTTCTTTCCCTAGGTAGGGTTGAACACTCTCCTTTAGGATCGTTAGCAAGCGAGATATTTAAGCTTACAAATTTGGAACATCTTGATTTCTCCTCCTCTTCATTGACTGGAACCTTGCCATCAGAATTAGGCTTGTTTCAAAAACTAACCTACTTGGATATATCTGATAGCAATTTGAAAGGCACGATTCCAACGGAGCTTGGGAATATGAACCAACTAAAGTCTTTGACGTTGTATTTGAACGAGGTTTCAGGGAATATCCCTTCTGAAATTGGCAAGTTGAAGCAAATGTCCTATATCTATCTGGATTCAAATTCCTTATACGGAGTTATTCCAAGTGAAATTTGTCTTTTGGTAAATCTTGTAGAGCTAGGTTTTTCCAACAACCAGTTAAGTGGACAATTCCCAGAATGTATTGGAAATCTGACAAAATTGGAAGCATTTGAATTTGTGCCAAATAACTTTAACGGGTTCGTTCCCTCGGATCTATGCGAGCTGAAGGAGAATGGAAAACTGGTCACACCTGGTTTTCGCGATATTAATTGTGTTGACAATTGGGGTAGCCTTATTTGTCCGAATTCAAATCCGAAATGTTGTTGCCCGTAAAGGACGAGCAAGAATCGTAAATATCAAACCATGATTAAGGATTGACGTTACGTAAGGGATTCGGGAATTCCATGTGATAAGACTTTATGTTATATGTAAATGTGATTTTCATTAATATTTGATTGCTGTTCTTCTGATGGGGGAGAAATTATTCTCAAGAGCTTGGAGAAATGTTCGTTTGGAGATGTGATGGACATATTAAATGAATGTTCCAATGATAAACATCTTCTATTTGTCGCCCATGCACTCAACCAAACAAGTTTCTCTGCCGCACTTTCATGGTACTGAAAGTTTGCATAGGAATAGTTCTTACATCCAGCTAGCAACATTGTTGAAATGCAGGCTAATTATTTTTGACTGGCAAGATTCAAACCACTAGGCATACTATGTTAAATTGATGAGTTGGAAACATAGTCTAGGTGAAAGCCAATATATTTTGCTTTTAAACTGTAACTCCGCTTTTTAAAAATCAATTTTCTTTTGGATCAATTTAATGCTTTCTTATTAAGCCTTGCAACATTCCACTACCGGGTTATTTTATTTGTCTGATATGGATCCATGCCTGTATGATAAATGAAGTGTGGCTTGAAAGAGTCTCATAAAGTAGGATTGGATATCATATCTGATTTCCATTTCAGACCCTGAATTGATTTGCTCCTATTTTCAAAAACGCCAAAAAGGGGCTGTTTCATGACAATTTTCATACAGTGGCAGGTTATAAGAATCTCTTTTGTCAGGACTGAGACCTACATCTTTGGAAATCATTGCCAAAGAATTCAAGATTGCTATGTGTTCCAGTTCCTCTGAAACAATATGGTCTCAAGAGCCGGTTAATGATGTCCTATTGACAGCAATTGTTACAGAGTTCATAGGTGCAACCAAAGCCTAGGCTGGATTTCAGTAGGTTGTAATCTAGCTATATTATATTGATGCATTGCAACAAATATTGTAACTCCTTTCCTAGTATTTGATTATAAGATATGATAAACTTTAGAGACAGTTCTGCGATCGACTCTTTTTCACATTGTATCAAAGGTTGGTATAGAACAAGACCTTATAAACTAGAGAATAAAACTGGTCCCTATAAATCAGAATAAACATCCATAGCGTCATACTTCTGATCGTAAACTTGAATTTCCCATTTCAAATAAAAAGTAAGAATCAAATTTCAGCAATCATTCAAGCTTTTTGTGTGAATTTTCAATTCGCTCTTTTGACATGGATATAAGTACTAGAAAAGTGCATTTCTCAGCATGGATTTTAGTATGAGAAAAAAATTGTGTATGCTACTACGAAACGGTTGTGGTTCCTTAACCAAAGGTTTACAAAATAAATGTAAGCTATCAATGAGGAGCAGGACCAATGAGACAGAGGATAAATATCCTAGCAATGGAAGTGATCTATGTCTTAGGCACAGTGGCGATGATTCTGGCTGCTTTAGCACTCTATCCAACTATGAAACTCGTGTGTCGCAGCTGACTTCAAACGAAAGTGATCAAGTGCTTTCAGTGAATTCAATAGAAAGCAGAAGCATTCCATATTTAGGAGATGTTAACCAAGACAATTATATTTCTCACTTGTTTGATTCCAATGATTTATCGGGGGATATGGGGTGTAAGATGTACCAAAGTTATCCTTCAGCTTTAACTGTAGGAGTTGGGATCTCGGTGACTTCACCTAATTCTCTGTCAAGTCAACCCAGTCATTGTCTGATGAGGAGTCAGCCCATTCTAGGGCAACCTCATCCCGGTGCTTACACGAGCTATGTCATGAGCGAAAACGAGGAATATGACCCAACATACATAAATTTCTCTTCCATGGTTCATGAAGATTCGAATGAAATCGATTCCGTGAGCCCACCTCCCTCTGAGGGAAGAGATGCTGAGTTGTTGATTGTTGATACAAATATTGACGGCTTACAGAGTGATTCTTGGCCGGATATTGAGATTCTAGAAGAGAAATTTAATTCTAATTTGAGACGACGTCGATATGCTATCTGGAGTTTGTTGTTGCTAGTAATCGTTTGCATAATTATTGGAGTAAGCATCGCTATGACAAGCCAATTGACACAAGCTACAGCTTCCATAGACTCATGCTCCATAGATGATGTTCTGAAAGGCTGCTATCAGAGCATGAAGTATCAAGTAGAAATTCCATCCTGTCTGGTTGGTCGATACCAGGCGTTGCGGAAGACATTCCTGGAGAAACTGGATTTCAAAATGTCTGATAAGAATTCCTGCTCGTCAGAGAATCTAGCACTCTTATCCATTGCCAATTCCACCAACGACATCATGTGCAACACGACCATCCTTCAACGATATGGGCTGTCACTTTTGTATTTTGCCACAAAAGGGAGACTATGGAATAATCGACGAGATTGGTTATCAGACATTTCATACTGTCAGTGGGGCTCGACTCATGTTGTTTGTTCAACGGAAGGCTTTGTAATAAACATCTCACTCTCTGGGAATAATCTTCAAGGATCTCTGCCATCAAATCTTATGACATTCTTGCCTCGACTCCAGTATCTTAATGCAGAAGCAAACAGTTTGACAGGTCACATCCCATCAGATCTCTCTAGGCTCTCAGTGTTAGTATTAGACAAGAATGCATTAAGTGGAGCCATACCGAAGCCTATTGTTGAATCCGATACGATGAAGGTTTTATCTTTATCGCACAATAATGAAGTCACTATGGATCGAAAATATACATTCTTCAGCGGTAGTCAATGGACAGTTCTTTCCCTAGGTAGAGTGGAACACGTTCCTTTAGGGTTGATTCCAAGTGAGATATCCAAGCTTACAAATTTGCAACATCTTGATTTGTCCTTCTCCTCAATGACTGGAACAATACCGTCAGAATTAGGCTTGTTGCAAAACCTAACCTCCTTGGATATATCTGGTAATGCTATAATAGGCACGATTCCAACTGAGCTTGGCAATATGATCATCCTAAATTCGTTGATACTATACATGAATGATCTTTCAGGCACTATCCCATCTGAAATCGGCAGGTTGAAGCAAATGAACCAAATCTCTTTAGACACAAATTCTTTAAATGGAGTTATTCCAAGTGAAATTTGCCTTTTGGTAAATCTTGTAGTACTAAGCCTTTCCAACAACAAGTTAAGTGGACAATTCCCAGAAGATATTGGAAAAATGCCGAATTTGAAAGAATTCCACTTCGCACCCAACAATTTTAATGGGGTTGTTCCTGCAGATCTATGTGAGCTGAAGCTAAATGGAAAATTGGTCATACTTGGTACTATCTATACAAATGATTGTGTGGAAAATTTGGGAGGCCTTTTTTGTCCAAATTCAATGCCCAAATGTTGTTGCCCCTGAATATACCTTAATTAAAGATGACATTTTGTAAGGAATTTGAGAATTGGATGTGTTAAAGCAGCAAGAGAGAATTTTTTAAAAATGCTCTGATTTTACAATAGTTTTATTGTTTGCTAATTCTTTTATTGTTGCTTTCATGATGTTGGAGCAACTGATGAAATGAAAGAGTGGTTGTTTGAGCAGCCAATGATTAAGTTGGTAGCAAGTTTTACTGTAACAAATCAAACATGTGACTAAAGTTATGAGTCAGCCATCCCCTTCTGAGGTTTGGATCCACAGGAAGTAATTCAGATTGATATATTTTGTTGCTGGTCTTTCTCAGATATTGATGGAATCTCTTGCCAAATTCAGGGTCTATCTTTCATTGATGTTGCTACCTGCTGGACAGAAATGTCCTAATGAGTCAAAACTGGCTGAAGATATTTCCTTACATATTGATCAAAAATGGTTGTGCCAATTTCCTTGTCCTTGTGTCATCACCAATGTTAATGCTTCAGAGTTATCCTTTGAGTTCTTGGAGCTGCTCCACAGCTATTCTACAACAACAAAAATCCACAAAATAATGAGTTTGCTGAATGTATTCTTCAGTTTGTAGTCAACTTGATGTCATGAGCTCATAAGCAAACAAAAATAACACTCGAAAAAATCGAAAATTCCTCGTGACTAAACCTGTAAGTCTAATGCTGAAAAAAAACTCCTCTCAGGGTCCTTTTGATATTGAAAGGTCCATACTAATGGTATTGTTCTTGCAGAGTTCACCCTGCAATATAGGATACATTCTTTTGGAAAGTATACGCCAGCCAACATGGCCTTGTATTGGAGGGTCTACACATCCACCAATTTTTTTGAATTTACTGCAATTCAATTTTTAGGACAATCCATTGCTAACGGTACTACTATTAATCTTTCTTTCTCCAACTAGGCATCAAGAAATCAATAATAGAGTCAGAAGTGGGAAATATCCATCAAATGGCTTTACTTGAATGAAGATAGCATTGAAAAATAAAGTGGAGGCAAATTACAATCGAAAGTGAGTGATTCAGGAGACACCTCAATATTTCTTGAACTAATGGTCAATGATCTAAATGGTATTCTATTAAATCTGCCCCATTCCTTAGAGCGATGTCGACCGTGAATTAAAGAGAAATATATGCCAGCGGTACTGAATTAGTAAAAGTTCAAAAAGAAGCAAAGAGTACCCTAACAGAGCTAAGAGAAACTGTGAAGGCAGGAAATGAGACATCTACAGATGAGCTGCAAGAAATTATGGTGCAAAATCACTCCGAACTGTTCCGTGGTAGATCCAGAAACAGGACTGAAGTGGAAAACAAAGAATGCACCCAAATCAGTACGGATAAGGAAATGAAATGGAACAGAATAAAAAACAGATCAAAATGAAATCGATTCATAATATTTGGCAAGGAAGTTAGATCTCCGACAAGACTAATTGAAGAAACAAAAGGAAAATTAATTGATAAAGTACAGATACATTCCACCAATAGAGAAACAGTTGTTGTGGGCATTGGAATAGGAGGTTTTGCTAATACACAAGAATTCATATGAAAATTAAAACAGAAATGGCAGGACCTGAAAGGAAGGAATGGATGGAGGCAGTTGCAGAGACATACCAAGGTATGGTAACTTACGTACCAATTGATGAGAGGAACTAGAGTTCTCCATGAGCGATGAAAAAGAAAAGTCCAGTTGAGTCAAGCAAGCCTGAATTAAACAAGAGGATCTGAACAGGTTGATTTGCAGCATTATGATTCTTCAAATATAGCATCTCCTGATGGGAATGATTACATTATTAGCGAGGATGGTAGTAGATGGAAATGACGTGAAGAGAGCGTTTGTTATACGGGAAAATCTCGAAAGGAGACAGATTGGAGGAAACCCTCGGGATGCAGCTAACAAAGTGATGTTGATAGTGTTTGAATGTTGTGATTAAACCAAATAGAGAGGATTCAAAATCAATCCTAAAACTCAATGGAATGCAAAGGACAAGACCTTTTAATTTGAGATAGAAAGAATGGGAGATTGTGAATTTGCAAAAGACATAACGAAAGGTAGAAGTGTTCTTGACTATGCAAGAATTTTTATGGAGTTGCATGCAAAAGAAATGGTAAAATATAGAAAGTCATGACTTCAAGCGAGATTAAATCAGAAGGAGTATCTGCAAGCGATTTTGCTAATCTTTAACTAAATGGCACGAGAGTCTGTAAATCTCACAGAAAAAACCAATGTTTTTGTAGCTGAATAAACAAGGAATTCTTGACCAATTTATGAATGGGAGTGTGAATGAAAACAAAAGACATGTTGCTACAATACGAGCACTTATCGAGGGAAAAGGCTTTTATAAGTATTTAAGGAGGATAAGTGGGATGGAAGATGAATTAATTTTTTACTAAGAATGTAATTATCACAACGCTCATAGAAGCAATGCTTTTATGTTGCAATTGAAAATTCTAAAGATGATGGACAATCAATTGAGGAAGAGTGCTAGTGGTACTGAAATAGCATTGGTACTTCATGAGTGACTGCAAAGGATAACAGTGCGAAAATAAGAGAACCGTAATCTAATCATAAGATCACGGACGTGTAATAAAATCCTTGGAATAGCTTATTTATTCCAGGGTTGGAAAGTAGTAAAGAGAGAGTTGTTACTGCAGAAAAAGAGTGAATGTTGTTTTCAAGAGAAAAAAAAAGAATGAAGGGGAAATCGAATATTGCAATAATTTCGGAGTTAAGGGCAATCATTCGTATGTAGAGTTTACGAAATAGTGAATATGAAAAAAAATATTACGTCGTTTCTATACCATGTCGGGTCATGGGGAGTACCACATAATAGACACTCATTCTTTTTGGCACAAGAAAGAACACTTTTCGGCGGGAATTTAAAGAGACCCGGAAAAGCCCAAAGTTTCACTCTGATACTCCTAGAATTTGATCGTGTATTCGATGGTTCTTCGAAATTTTTACTAGACTTAAAAGGCTAAATATTTGGTATAATAGCATCTAAACTCCCCTATGCTCAAACGACAGGTGACATTTACAACTAAGAATTTTGTACCTCTTGCTCTAGTCCCTCAGCGAAACGATGTTCGAGAGAGAAGAAGCAAGTGCAAGAGCAGAACAACAAAAAAGAATTGTACGACAAGATACAAATGATATGGAAAAGCTTGTCGATGTCATTGAAACAGTTGAAGAAGTTTGTTTTCAGAAAAATGAAGCCAGTCAGAGCGAAGGTGAGTCATCTTTGGCATATCTTTCGTCTCGCGAGTATTCCAATGAGACGAAGTCACCTGATTCCTTCTCGACATGTCCAGAGTCAGTTCTAGAAAATAATAGTAGCAAAGAGATCAGCAGCATCGATGCTCGACACTTGCAAGATCGAATTCAGGCGGAACGAGATCGGGTGAAAATGAAACGTGATAAGTTGCAGCAACAACGTAGTGAAGTCGCTTCAGACATTGAAGAAAATGATACACCTCATCGAAGATCAGTGGATATTGCTGCCTTGACTTGTTTGACTATTTCTCCATTCACCAGTAAGCCCTCTCTAGAAAGAGATCCGATTCAATCAGCCTATGATGACCTTTTGCAACCCTTGGAGGACAACGCTACAATTGAAACGACACCTGACGTGGAACAAAATCTACAAGTCTTTGATCCTATGGAAGCGCCAATTTCTAGTCATGCTTTATCGCCAACCGAGAAATCATCATGTGAGTCAATGGAGCAACCTTCTTCGAAAGTTCAACCTCTGTCCACCGTCACTAGGAAAAAAAAGGCTATGAGCTTGGAAAGTCGAAATCGCGCCATTAAATGGACCTGCTTCTTCACGATTCTTACTATTTTGGTTGTTACATTAGTTCTTGTTGATAAAGCGCGTGATAGGAGAAGCATTCAAATAGGAGAAACAGAGAATGGCCAAAATTCGAGTTCCTCCCAGGGTGGTGACGACGTTTCATGTCAAAATGCAACAAATGTGTTCCCTGAATGTATTTGCCGAAAAAAATTCGAATCCTCCTTTACCGACGCGATACTGTACAATCGTGACTTGGTAAAGAAATATCTTGTCGCTAACAATGCGATAAAAAATAGTACCTCCCCAGAGTCTTGTGATCCCTACAATCAAGCTTTAATGTGGGTATCAGATCTGTCCAACTATCCTGAGGGTACAACACCGTCCAATTTGGAAATCATGCAACGATATTCCCTTGCAGTACTTTTTCAGAAACTTGGGGGAAATAATTGGAATCGCAAAACATCTTGGCTGAAATCACATTCATCCGAATGCGATTGGGAGGGAATTGTGTGTAGTTCTATTACGTCAGATGTTCAGGAAATTAATCTAATGGACAATGCGTTGATGGGGACGCTCCCAGTGACAGAATTCCGATCGCTAACTTCTCTTCAGCAGCTGATCTTGGACAAAAATCTAGATTTAGTCGGAAAGCTGGCTTCAGATGTCTCTACTCTTCCATTATTGCAGACTCTGTCAATATCTGAAACAAGCATATCAGGAAGCCTACCAACCTCATTTGGGAGCTTCTTGTCTGTTATCAATTTGTCGGCCACGAAGCTTAAGGGAAATCTTCCCTCTGAATTGGGCTCCATACTTCGTCTCCGTGAGTTAAATCTGAGCAACAATCGTCTTACAGGAACAATCCCTCAGGAGCTTCTAAAGTCGAGCCAATTGGAAAAATTAAATCTTTCCTCCAATCTACTAACGGGAACATTGATATCGGAATGGGCTACTCCATTTCTTGATGAATTAAATTTAAGTGGCAATAAAAAAATCAAGGGAAATTATCCTTCGCCCCCAAGTGATTACCTTACCTATGTGAATTTTGGGGATACAGCCCTGGCTGGTACCGTTCCAACTTCATATTGTAATCTTGACTTCCTC
>CAAAJI010000690.1:11644-27219 GCA_900642245.1 Fragilaria radians | reverse complement strand
GCTTTTTTGTATTTAGCATCTAAGATTTTCATCGTCGAAGATGCAATCGCAAAAATATCTAAGTGATTTTCTTTGTTGCAATTTATTTTATCTAAGTCTAAGAAATTTAAATTTGTTGTTTGCATCGGTATTTCGATGCCATCCCATTGCAACGTTTTTGTTGAGAAAAGGATGTCCATGCCCATAGCATGTTGCAAATCTCGTCTGACAATCATGTCGTATCAAGACGAGTTGTCGGTTTTGTTGACCGCAACAAACCATTGGATTTCTTTGCTGGGCGCAAAGTTGATGAATGAAAAGGTGAGTTCGATGTTGAATTTCGTGACAAAACTCCCTGAGTTCGTGTTCCAAACCTTGTTGTTTGGTCTACGATTGTCTTCTAAGTATTTTTTATGAAGACGATTTGCTTTAACTATTGTTGTCGAACAACCTGTGTCTAGTAAGACATTTTTAAAGACTATGTTATCGAAACTACTACTTTTAACTACTACTGCTAATTCTAATTTTAAATCTGTAGTATCAGTAGTGTTAGTTCGTGTTTCGAACTTATTTAGGGTGACATAATGATTACATACCTCAGTCTCCATGTTTTCGAGAAATTCCTGCAATTCAGGCATCTCATTTAGATTTTGATTGGCATCCGAAATATCGGACATTTCCTGTTCCATCACAAAATTCTCTTGTGAATTTTTGGTCTTAGAAGTTTGTTGGGTTTTTTGTTTGTAACTTTGTTGAAGTTCTTTTTTTGCCTTCAACTTGAGTCGACAGTAATCTTCATTATGACCTGTCTTATTACAAAAATCGCAATGGATTGTTTTCGCTTTTCCTTGTGACGACGTTTCGTGCTTAGGAATATTTTTCTTAAATGAATTTTTCTTACCGGTATAATTAATTTTTTTATCATGAGGGGGCTTATTAGCCTTTTTGTTGTCCCTCGCAAGAGTGCTGATCACAAGTAGGCAATCGAAGTAGGCACAAACTTCCGCATCGTATTGTTTTCGTCATCCCACTTATAGTCGGTTGTCGCAATTATCGTATTTGATTCGTTTTTATTATCGTATGGCATCTTCGCCATTTTATTATTTAAGATAATATATTTAAGCACAAAAGTGCGTAAGGCCTGTTGGAACGATTGATTGCTCCATACGTGGCAATCTGGCAGCTGTTTTAAAGCATTTTGCCAATTGTTTATGGTTTTTAATAAATGATTTTTTTGTGCAAAATCGCGTAGGGCTCGTTGAAACGTTTCTTTGTTCCATTCGATTCCGTGTGGCAGCTGTTTTTCAGCATATCGCCATTTATTTAGGGTAGTTCCACTAAATACATTTATTTTATTTAAAGGATACTTGTTTTTTATCCTCTACAGGAATAGTCCTATTATTATAATAGCCTATTTCTGTTTGTTCAGACCACGAAACATAGTACTTGTTATACGTGGCTGATATTGCTCCTGTAGGATTTCTACGGAGTTTTAGCTTGACCATTTCGGTCTCCGATTCACCCGTCTCGGGTTTCGGAATAAGCAGAACCTGCGCGTTCCAACTCCGATTCTCGGTCTCGCGGACCTCAAAACCGGTCGGTTTACGCGGGATCGCTTTTGAAAACATTTGTTTGTTAAAGGGGTTTTAGTTTATGCTATTCTTCTTGCACACAAAGGGTTTGTCAACTTAGTCAACAATCCAAAAGTTGATGGAATATCACCAATCAGTTGATTGTAATGGTAAATGAATTCACTATGCGCTAGGTACAAGCGGTAACGAAGGTAAGTTTATAAAAAGGTGAAAATTATGAGCTAATAGATTATACGACTAACTAATCGTGGATCTTGATCAACCTCTCCGAGGCGACTATTTTAATAGCAACCTTAGTGTAACGGTTTACTACACTACCGGTCATTGCAAACACTTTTGGACAATGCCAAAGAGCAATCCTAGTTGACTCTGCTGCATCGTTGGTATAATCCTACTCCATTTTGTTTAAAGGTTGCAACATCACAACCCCCATTGTTTGGTTGAGATTGTAGGGGTGTGAAGACGTCTTCTGTGACTGGTGGGGGAACTAATCTCAGCGTCGGGTATTGGGCTGAACTACTTCTGCCCATCCTACTACTTAAAAAGTCTCACATCCGATCTGGCCGGTGCTACCCCGTAACCCTTGTCCGTTTTGTTAGTAAAGTAATACTCTAGAAAGTGATCGAGTACGAGTACAGCCTACTACTAAAAAAGTTTCACATGCGATCTGGGCGGTGTTACCCCTTAACCCTTGTGCGTTTTGTTAGTAGAGTAATACTCTAGAAAGTGATCGAGTACGAGTACAGAGTTTACAGAGGGAGCGAATAAAATCAATAGGGAAGTAGCTAATTCAACCGGTACCTGATTTAAATATTGGGAAGTAAAATAATAATTCCATCCTACTTTCATCCAGAATTATAAACTAGAATGTTGTCAAGACTTTCAATTGCAAAATGTAGAATATTTAATGCAATTTTCATTCAAATGCAACTGAAATGTGGATATTTCTAAATGCAATAGTAATCTGCAACTAAATGAAATTTCTTCAAAACAATGAAAAAAATGACACTATTCCTTTAAATTGAGGAAAAAGATCTTTTGTGCTTCTTAATCTTAAGTCTAATTTTAACTGGCTTAAGAGGCATTAATCATATGGATCAATTATATTGTTGTATCTTTGGGATAATTCTGATTGTAGTAATCCTTCATTTGTCTCACATTTTTAAACTGTCAACGAAGTAAAGAATACATTATATTAAGTTATTAAAACAACAATATTGGCTTTGCACCAAAAGCTTTATTTTGATTTTTTCACCGAAAATCTTTGTCGTCACAATAACAGCAGCACCAATAACTTTCATAGTTTAAATAAGGAAAAATGAAATTACAACCTTGTCACCTTCCTAATGCCAATGCTCAATCAATGGTATAATTTACTTTAATTTCTGTGATGTTGAATGAAACTTTAGATAAATTCTAGGTTCACAAATAACAATAAAAAATCTTTGTCATAATTCTTTCTGGAAATGTAAAAATTCAAAGATACATTCTCTTTTGTAAAATTGTTAACTCTGCGGAGCAAAGCAAGCACCAACTACTAGTGTGGAAATAAAAATAAAAGGTATTACTGCAAGTACTAGTGTAGAAATAAAAATAAAAGGTAAAACTGGGGAGAGATTCAAGAAATCAACAAACGCGAAGGTTCACAGAACCTATGCACAAAACTTCAAGTTTCGGTCACAAGCAAATGACACTAAACTTCAAGTTAAAGTCAAAGGAGAAGTTGCTCACAAAATTCCCGCAATCGTCAATGTATCTCATGATACAACTAAATTAGTTAGACCTGTGCTCAAGAAGCTTCAAAGGGTAACAAGGATCCAAGACCACTTTTACATGAAATTGCATGGCAAGTTAATATTCTACACAATTAGTACAAGGCTTCAAAGCCTACATTTATGATAGATATTAAAACATAATTTTCATTTTATCCCTGGATTTTTGGATTTTAGCCCACTTTGTTGCTCACGCGCAGCAATTTAACTTTACAACCGGTAGGATATGAAACTCCTTTACTGATGCGTTCAATGCTCCTACTCCAAACTTCACCGGATATAAAAGTATGTCAGTCCAGCGCACTCCGACTTCATAATTTTCATATCGACATCACGGTAACTAAGAGACCGGGATCATGAACATGAATCTTTCCATTGACCAATCAGAAGAATGCATCTTGTTAGATTCAATCGTGCAATAAGTGGAATGACGTCACTTGGGAATCTGTAATTTCTTGAGTGTTTGGTGATGTGTTAGTGCGAATGGACAATTACGGTTGACATGAATGAAATGATAGGGCGAATGAAGTCCTAAGAAGTAATCTAGACTTTAAGCTTACTTAATTCATTCCCTAAAATACTTTAAGGTGTTTAGAGTTATCTAGCATACTAAAGTATTATCGAAGAAAGCCTAAATTGCTTTAAAGTAATTGTCAAGTTATCGACTAACAAGTTAAAGATGAGTGAATCTATGCGTATCAACCATGGGAGCATCCCAACCTTCAATGGGGACAGCGATAAGTTTCAAATGTGGTGGAGGAAATTCAAGGCATTCTCTATATTCTCTGGGTTTGATGACGCAATCCAAGAAGAGGTGGATCCTAATCTTCCTGAATCGTTTTCCGCAAAGATTGATCTGGATACTGAAGAAGGGCTCATGCAGAAACTTGCTAAGCAGAAGAAAAGCATGGCTATTTCTTGCTTTATACTATGGCATTTACAAGGGAAGGAATTATGGGCATGGTTAGTAGGGCTGTGACAGAAGAATGGCCGGATGGACTTGCGTACCTGATTGTGAAGAACTTGATGAAGTGGTACCGTCCCATCGACATTATATCAAGAGTGGAGATGCGACAGAAGTTAAACCAGATAACCATGAGGAAGGACAGCAACCCGACGACGCTGTTCGAGAAGTTGGCATCAATCCAAGACCAGTACCTAGCACCTGGATCAAGAATTGACAACGCCAATTTGATTGCAGTGGTTCTTGACGTGGCACCTGTAGAGTACCAGTCAGTATTGACCGCAGAACAGAGCATAAGGAAAGGAGAACTTACCTTATTGGACTTAGAGGTTGTCATGTGCCAACACTACCGGCAAATGACTCGAAAGAAGTCAGTGAAGAAATTTGAAGATGATGAGTTAGTACTTACTGCATTTATTGGAGCATGCTTTCATTGTGGAAAGCAGGGTCATAGAGCTAACAAGTGCCCACAAAGATCTGAAGGTGACGGTAACGACAAGTACAAGAAGAAGAGCTTTAAAAAATGTCTCAAGTGTGGAAAGAGGGGTCATCTGGCCAAAGAATGTTGGTCAAAAAACCCAAGAAAAGATGGTAAGGGCACAACAAGTGAAGTTAGTGCGACAGCAGTGGCTGATATGAAGACCGATCTTGATGAGTACTTACTCAGTACAATTGGTGGAGAAGTGGATAATCCTGATCTTTGGATTGCTGATACAGGTGCGACAGTACATATGACACCTTACAAGAATAAACTCTCAAATGTTGCAAATCAAGACATATCCGATGTTACTACCATGGGAAACGGAAGCCAAGAGATGGTTAGGGTTTCAGGAGACGTCATCGGAATTGTCAAGGAGAAAAACGAGGAGAAACTTGTGAGGATCAAGGGAGTTGCGTATCTAGAGAACGGCAAATTCAACCTATTCAGTATATCTCAGATGCTCCGACAAGGATGGGTAATGCAGGGAACGTCCGAAAAAATCGTAATTTGTAAAGGAAAGATGGTATTGGAGTTTAATATCAAGATCCAGACAACAAAAGGAGTACTTTATGGGATCAAGATCTTTAATCGAAACGAATTTTGCGGTTTCATAGGAGAAGCAATAAAGACAAAAATCAACGTCATGAAAGCGCACGAAAAATTAGGGCATATTGGAATGCAGGCCGTGAAAGCAGTGTCAGCAAAGTTAGGATGGGAACTTACCGGCGATCAACAGGTATGTGAAGCCTGTGCCGAAGGAAAGGCTCGCCAGAAGGACATCGTTGCAAGAGTAGTGAACTTTGCAAAATCATCCAACAAAACTGATGGTCGTGTGTATTTGGACATTAGTTCAACGTAGACCCTACTGGAGAATCATAGTGGATGAAAGAACACAACTGAAGTTTTCGGACTTTTACCCAACAAAAAACGGGATGATCGAACCAACCTGTGAGCTACTAAATAAGTGGATTGTTTCGGGATTAAATATAAAAATAATTAGATGTGACGATGCTGGCGAAAACCGGGCTTTGAAAAGTGTCGATTGGAAATTGAACTTGAAGTTTGAGTACACTGGTAGAGAAACGCCTCAGCGAAATCACTTAGCTGAAGTCGCGTTTCATACAATCGCTAATAGAGGAAGGGCTATATTGAATCAGGCCAATATACCTAGAAAACTCAGGTATATCTTGTGGCGAGAAGCCTTTATGACCGCCATGTTGCTCGACGGATTGGTCACGACAACAATTAACGAGAAACTCGATACCCGATATGTCCATTGGGAGGGAAGCAATCCCGTATTCTCTAAGCATTTAAGGACTTGGGGTGAAGCAGGGGCTATTAAATTGCGTAAAAGAGGCGATACGAAACTTGACGATAGAGGACTCATATGTATGTTTGTTGGATACCTGGCATCGCATTCTAACGACAGGTACCAAATGTGGGACCCCAAAACGAGAAGTATCCATGTTACCCGTGATATTAGGTGGCTCGATAGGATGTTCTTTACCCTTCCTATTGAAAGGGCATACGAGGTAACAGCACTTCCCACATATCTTGATCAATCGGTTGTAAATGTAGAAGACGAAGAACAGGTTGTCAGACCTTGATGTTGAAGTCCCAACCGATGATGAAACGGAAACACCGACCTATCAAGTCGATCAGCGACGAACTAAATCTGGAAGAGTTGTCTCTGCTCCACGTAAATACGATGAATTTATTACGGCAATGCTTGATAGCAATGGTGCTGTAACAAAACATGGTGAGTTCAATAAAATGGATTTGCATGTAAAAAATTTTAAAACTGCTATGTTGTCACCGGATTGTGCATCTTGGCTTGTGGCCATTGAGGATGAGCATAATCGTATGCTTACGCATAATGTCTGGACGGCTGTCGACCGCTCCACAATTAAACCTGATGACAGAGTCCTCACAACTACTTGGGCTATGAAAAAGAAGCCTAATGGCCGTTATCGTGCTCGATTAACTGCTAGAGGATACAAACAGTTAGAAGGGTTACATTATGATGTTAATTCGACTGCAGCGCCCGTTACCAATGATACAACAATTTGCATCATGTTTGTGCTCGCCACTCTCGCTGGTTGGCGAACCTATGTCGTCGATGTTCAGGGTGCATTTCTAAATGGAAGGTTTGAAGCCGGGGAGAGGTTATTCCTCAAAGTGCCTGATGGCTTCACAACCAAATATGGCAATTCAATGGTGTTGAAACTGAATCGGACCATTTATGGGCTTAAACAGTCTGCGCAAGCCTTTTGGAGCGAATTAGTTTGTGCACTCAAAGCAATGGATTTTACGAAGAGCAAGGGTGACCCATGCTGCTATAGAGGTCGATCGACATCCAAGACTTAGTTAGTCGTATTAAATATTAGCTCATAATTTTTACCTTTTTGCGACTTACCTTCGTTATTGCTTGTACCTAGCGCATAGTGAATTCACTTACCCTTTTGGTGCAAGTTAGATAGTATAAAATAAAACCCCTTTAACAAACAAATGCTTTCTAAAGCAATTCCACGCTGACTTAACCTAGATAAAGGAAGAAAGTAAAAGTGGTTGTAAAATACGAAAAAACAGAAATTATGAGAATTAGTAATTATTCTAGATTCTTAGAATAAAGAAGATTCTTACTGGAAGAATCTTACTGATTTTTCCAACAAGAATCCATTACTGTTCCTTTTAACAAAAAGGAGAACTCATAACGGTTGTCTTCCTTATCTCTAAAGAGAAACTTATAATTAGAAGTCTCTCTAGTTTCTAAATAAGAAACACATTATATTGATGTTTTATATTTAAACATCTATAAGGTAGAAACCTGAGTATTTATGCCTGTGCAGGATTTACCTCACGACACACGCAAACCGACCAGTTATGAGGTTCGCGAGACCCGCGCGTTGGAAGGCGCCAATTCCGCTTTATCCGGAGCCGGACTCAGGCACCAAAGAGACCAAAATGGTCAAGGTGAAACTCCGTAGAGATCCTACGGTAGTCACGTCTGCCAGTATGAAAAATCGTACACGCCGTGGGCAGGACATACAGTAGAAGGATACTGTAAATTCAGGGCAATGCTTGATGAATATATTAAACAAGCTCCCCTAAGAAATGTAAACGAGCGAGTACCAGCCGTCTTGTATTTACTTAGCGGAACACCCCTAAGTAATGGGCAAAATGTCCTGGAACAGCTGCCAGATGGCCACGTATGGAACGAAGACACGTTTCAACAGGCCTTACGCCAATTTCGCGCTTAACTATTGTAGTTCAACTGCAAGGCAGGAATAAAAGCGTTTTATGAAACGTCACTTAGGACTACCAAGTGGACTATGGCCCTCCTAAGTAGAATTCAACAATTTAATCGTTATTTACAATATTTGCCGGGAACGGGCAATAAGTTTGACGCCGACGACATTAGGAGAAAGGGTCTACAATAGCCTTCCTAATTACGTACATACAATAATTGCGACAACCCACTATAAGTGGGATGACAAAAACAATCCGATGCGGAAGTTTGTGCCTACTTTGATTGCCTAGTTGTGATCAGTGCTCTTGCGAGGGACAACAAAAAGGCTAATAAGCCCCTCCTAATAAAAAATTAATTATACTGGTAAGAAAAATTCATTTAAGAAAAATATTCCTAAGCACGAAACGTCGTCACAAGGAAAAGCGGAAACAATTCATTGCGATTTTTGCAATAAGACAGGTCATAATGAAGATTACTGTTGTTTCAAGTTGAAGGCCAAGAATGAACTTCAACTAAAAAACAATAAGAAATCCCAGCAGACTTCCAAGAATAAAAACTCACAAGAGAATTTTGTGATTGATCAGGAAATGTCCGATCTATCGGATGCCAGTCAAAATCTAAATGAGATGCCTGAATTGCAGGAATTTCTCAAAAACATGGAGACTGACGAGGTACGTAACCACTATGTCATCCTAAATAAATTCCAAACACAATCTAACATTACGGAAACTACAGCTTTAAAATTAGAATTAGCAGTAGTAGTTAAAAGTAGTAGTTTCGATAACATAGTCTTTAAAAATGTCTTACTAGACACAGGTTGTTCGACAACAATAGTTAAAGCAAATTGTCTTCATAAAAATTACTTAGAAGACAATTGTAGACCAAACAACAAGGTTTGGAACACGAACTCAGGGAGTTTTGTCACGAAATTCAACATCGAACTCACCTTTTCATTCATCAACTTTGCGCCCAGCAAAGAAATCCAATGGTTTGTTGCGGTCAACAAAACCGACAACTCGTCTCGATACGACATGATTGTCGGACGAGATTTGCAACATGCTATGGGCATGGACATCCTTTTCTCAACAAAAACGTTGCAATGGGATGGCATCGAAATACCGATGCAAACAACAAATTTAAATTTCTTAGACTTAGATAAAATAAATCGCAACAAAGAAAATCACTTAGATATTTTTGCGATTGCATCTTCGACGATGAAAATCTTAGATGCTAAATACAAAAAAGCAAATTTAGATGCTTTTTTACATTTAAGTAATCATTTAGATTCTAAACAAAAACTCGACTTGAAGTCGTTGTTCACTAAAATACGAACCCTTATTCAATGGTTCTCTAGGTAACTGGAAAACAGACCCAGTAGATTTGCAATTAAAATCGGGGGAGATGCCATTTCACTTATCTCCATTTCCAGTCCCGAAAATTCATGAAGAAACACTTAAGAAAGAAATTAAAAGACTTTGTGACTTGGGAGTTTTGCAACCCTCAAGTTGCATCGGAGTATCAATCTCCATCTTTTATTATATCTAAGAAAAACGGTACTGTCCGAGTAGTATCGGATTTTAGAGTATTAAACTCGAAACTTCAACGAGTTACTTATCCAATCCCGAGAATTCAGGATATTTTAATTAGCCTAAATGGCTTTACTTATGCCACATCAATTGATCTAAATTTGGGCTATTATACGTTAACACTTACGCCCGAAGCACAAAAATTGTGCAAAAATTGTGTACAATAGTATTTCCTTGGGGAAAATATTCCTATTTAAGATTACCCATGGGGATTGCAAATGCACCCGACATCTTCCAAAGTAAAATTAATCAATTAATGGAAGGACTCGACTATGTACGAGCTTACTTAGACGATATTTTAATCGTAACAAAAAATACTTATGACAATCATCTAAATAAATTAGATACAGTCTTACAAAGACTGCATACAGCAAACTTAAAAATCAATTTTGAAAAAGCACGTTTGCTTTGCCCACATACTTCCAAGGTGGAAGCGATACAGCAACTTAAGCCTCCTAAGACCTTGAAGCAACTGTGCTCACTCTTAGGGCTAATTAATTATTATCGCGATATGTGGAAGCAAAGATCACACATATTAATCCCCCTAACTGAATTAACAAAAGTCCCAAGGGGAAGTAAATTGTTTAATTGGGGAGAGGCCCAAGACAAAGCCTTAAACGATATTAAAAACTTAATTAGTAAAAAAACTTTGCTAATATTTCCAGACTTCAACAAAGTCTTTGAAGTACATACAGATGCTTCTGATTATCAATTGGGCTCAGTCATAAGCCAAGACAAAAAGCCAATTGCCTTCTATAGTAAAAAATTAACCGCGACTCAGCGTAATTATACTGTAGGAGAACGAGAGATGCTCTCGATTGTCGAAACTCTAAATGAATTTTGTACTATATTATTAGGACATACAATAAAAATATATACTGACCATAAGAACCTAATTAATAGGTTGACGGTGTCTAAATCTCCACAAATACAAAGGTGGCGGTGGACAATTGAGGAATTTGGCCCAGACTTAGAATATATCAATGGACCATGGAATGTGGTACCTGATGCTCTAAGTAGATTAGACACGTCAGATGTCACACTCAACAAACAATTCCGATGCTCTCCAGAATTATACGAATACTCCGATGACAATAATCTAATTATAGATTTTCCTCTAAGTACTGCAGTCATCACCGAACACCAGCAAAAAGACACAAGCTTGGTGCGACACATCCAAAGTCATCCGGAATATTTCACCAAACAAGTGGACGGTCACAACGTAATACTTCTAAATAATAAAATATTTATACCTAAATCACTTAGGATACCCATATTAAAATGGTATCATACGACACTCCACCATCCTGGAATAATTAGGACGGAAAAGTCCATTCAATCTCACTTAACCTGGCCAGGGATGAGAACCGACATAGAAAATTATGTACAAAAATGTCATATATGTCAGTTATGTAAAAATCCACGTAAAAAATACGGGTTTTTATCAAAACAAGATATTAATCAGGATCCGTGGAACACTATATGTGTCGATACTATAGGCCCTTATTCCGTAACTACAAAACAAGATAAGGAGCTAACTTTATTAGCAATTACTATTTGCGACCCTGCGACAGGCTGGTTTGAAGTCACCAAAATTCGCGACAGGTCTGCAACGCAAATGGCTAAAGTTTTAGACCAAGTATGGTTCTGCCGTTATCCGAGACCGTTAAGATGTATAACAGACAACGGTACGGAATTCCTAGGAACAGAATTTCAGGAATTACTTAGATCGTACGGTGTACAACACTTACCTACGACAATTAAGAATCCACAAGCTAATTTTGTGGAACGTGTTCACCAAACATTACTTACGATATAAAAAAATTTGAATTCGATTACAATGACCCTTGGTCACAGATATTATCTAATTGTGCGTGGGCAATAAGATCCACAGCTCATAGCATTTTAGATGCTACCCCAGCTCAAATCGTGTTTGGAAGAGACATGTTATTCGACTTATCCTTTACGACAAATTTTAAAGATTTAATTTATAAAAAAGCAAAAAGCTTCTGATCTAAATGTAGATCGTGAAAACAATAAAAGAATAAAATACGACTATAAAATTAATGACTTAATTTTATTGGATCATGAAACATTGCAAAGAAAGCTAGTTCCAAAACGTGATGGACCCTACCAGGTCATTAGAGTATATTCAAACGGTACTCTAAAAATACGAAAGGGCATCTATGTCCAACGAGTATCAATAAGGAGATGCATTCCTTATTTTAAGAGCTCCGATGAAGGAAGCAAATGCAATAACCGGTAGTGTAGTGAACCGTTACACTACGGTTGCTATTAAAATAGTTGACTCGCAGAAGTTGATTGACATCCAAGACTTAGTTAGTCGCATTAACTATTAGCTCATAATTTTCACCTTTTTGCAACTTACCTTCGTTATTGCTTGTACCTAGCGCAGTGTTGAGGTGGTCATCCCCACAGGGATGGCCACTGCAATTGACACTGGAAAGTTTCGCTGTACATTACTTATCAGCTCCGTTCTAGATTATCACTAGCTCAATAAAATTGAAGATGGATTTATTGAAAATGTATGGAATGCTCATTAAGTAAAGTTGGAAGCATAAACTGCTTCTCCGATTCAAATCTAGCCCAAGGTGGATCCTTGGGTTTGTCTGTGTCATCACTAGAACTTGGAGATGTCAGCGGCCTTCATCTTGTATTATTGCTAACTACAGTTGAGATATCACTTTATCCTTTTATCCATTTGAATAATAACAATCAGAACAAACAAACACGATTGGCATCTTTATTCTCAACCACTCCATCCAAGGATGTTGTTCCATCAGCAAACATTTTGTCAGATATATTAGATGAGAATAAGCATCAAGATGATGATTGTGAGCCAGTCCCCAATATATTGAATCATGCTACAAGCTAATGCAGTTTTAATGAATAAAGCAAAAACACAAGCTTGCAGTTGAGATTCAATAACATTCATTATTGAGAATATTAATGAATACTTATTTGAATAAGATTTATTCCACGTTTCCCATCAATGTTTTGTATTCACATTTTTGTATCTAGATTATATGTGTGTGAATTAACTTCTTACCTACCCCTGCTTCCTTTGTTAGCTCTAGACATCCTCAGCTCATCAATGCTACAAGGCACTTGCTTAAGAATACACCACCTTTCTTGACAAACTATAGAATATACAAATGATTTGCTTGATAATTAGTCACAATAAATCACTGAACAACAGAATATGTAGAACTGGCAGAAGAATACTCTGATTCTGAGTTGACTCTGACTCTATGTACCATATAAGGCAAAGGTATTGTCCAGTCAACATGTTCATTGTTTCCCAACCATGACTTGTTGTTGGAGGTGGGTTGGTTGAGATTTTAAGTGATGTTCTTTACCCTTGGCTGTATCCATCTCATGTTCATGCGGACACCATTGATTTCAAATATGTTTTTTACGCTGACATTCATTAAAAAGTCTAGTGAAATAAATCTCCATCCCGTTTTCTTTGAACACATGAATGTATTGTACTTAAATGTATTAGAGAATTACCCTCATTAATAACTGGCATTCATGGAACCATTTGTTGTTATGATCTATTCAATAAGTCATGATAATCAGGTAGGGGCAAATTTTGGACAATCAAGTGTTATCAATAGATGAAGTTGGCGTGACAGATCAGGATGAGTACCTCACATGTGATTTTGATACAAGGAAAAGACGTCATTTTTTACGACTTTTTGATCTCCATAGGTATTGTTTCGGCAATTGGATTGGATTTTAGTTAGGATTTTTCATGTGGGTGTTTCATTCCAAAGCATATATGTAATCTATTTATATACTTATCCCAAGGCAAAGTGCATTACACATTTTCCTTTACAACTTGAGCGTTTCAGTGTTGAAAACTTGTTACTTCTGGCCTCACTCGAAAGTCTTGCATTGTCTGAGATGGCGATACGGTTCTTTCAGTGTACCTCGTATGCATGTCCCACTAGTCCTAACGATGAAGACCTAGAATACGTACCTGTTCAACCTCATCCTGAGAATAATTCAGAACGCAACGGTACAGGCAGCGAACATGACGATGCCCAAGTATTGG
The DNA here is from genome assembly GCA_900642245.1 of Fragilaria radians. NCBI lineage: Eukaryota > Bacillariophyta > Fragilariophyceae > Fragilariales > Fragilariaceae > Fragilaria > Fragilaria radians. The sequence goes on along the minus strand of CAAAJI010000690.1, from coordinate 13,514 downwards.
ATTCTCCTGATGATTGTGATGATGTATGCACGGCAAGAAATTCACCAGAGAGAGACGTTGAAGAGGAGATGAGAGTTTATTTTAGACAAATATCACTAGGATGAATCAAAGGGACATGCACTATGCACAAGTGTTGACGAAGGTAAGTTGCAAACGTGAATAATAATGAGCTAGTAATTATAAACGACAAACTAGTCTTGGATCTCGAACAACCGTACAATAACTGTTCACGATACTACCGGTCATGGTATTCACTTCCTTCATCGGAGCTCTTAAAATAAGGAATGCATCTACTTATAGATACTCTTTGGACATGCTATGTGTCAGTTCTCATCCCTGGCCAGGTTAAGTGATTCCGTCCTAACTGGATGGTGGAGTGTCGTATGATACCACTATAATATTTGTTTTTTAGGTGTAAATATTTTATTATTTAGTAGTAGTGACCATCCACTCCTTTAATGAAATACTCCGGATGATGTTGTATGTGTCGCACCATCTCTCTGACATACCTTGAGTTAAGCTCATTCAGATAATACCTAACACTATATGTTTTAAGCAATACAGTCTGATAATACTATAATTAGCTACTAATACTAAGAGATGTGTGTGTGTAGATACTGGAGATGTCCAAAGTAATTGTGAGTAAATAATTTGAGAGAAATTAAGTGGATAAAGATGTATCATAAGGATGGAATACAGCAGAAGGATCCAGTTCCCCATAATGTGAGCAATGATGAAGATGGATCAATGATTTTTCATAATTCTATAAACGTTTCAGAGTCTGAAGTAAGTTCAACACAACAAAATATCAAGGATACTACTACTGTACATCTTTATCTTCAAATGAAGCAATTGAAGAGTGGCTTCAACCCTGAAGCTTCAAAGATTATTGATGATTTAGAGCAAGGAAGGGAAATTCTTCTTGATCAGGTTAACCTTGCACTGTTTGGTGGGAATATTGAGAAGGAACGTAGAACCTTTGATGAAGCTTGGAATTGTAAAGATCCTGTCAATTGCAAGAAGTGGAGAATGATAATTAAAAAGGAGTTCAATGATTACATGCAAATGTCACAAAATTCTTCGACTGTTGTACAAAGTCAGCACGTTGACATATACTATCATTTTATCCGTGAAAATGTCTATGATGGAATCGTCAAGGTGGAATTTGGCAAGTCCAGTGAAAATGATTCCGATATTTTTACAAAAAATGTCAGCCACGAAATTTACGAGAAACATGCAAAGCTACTCTATTTGGCAAAGAGAGCCAGGCCTGATATATTGACCATGGTATGCTTTTTGTGTAAGAGGGTACAAGAAGCTACAGAGGAGGATAGAAAGAATCTGTATAGAGTATTAGGATATTTAAAGGACACAATGGATGCTTGTTTGAGGCTAAAACCCAAGGGAATATTGAGGGTAGAGGCAAACATTGATGCAGACTTTGCTGGTTGTCCAGATTTGAAATCTCATACAGACTTGATAGTCTTGGTATCAAGATCCCTTGCTTATGTTGCTTCTAAGTAGCAAAAGTATGTAACAACAAGTCCAACAGAGGCAGAATTAGTTGGTTAGACGGACAAAATTGGGCTAGTGGAGCTAATTCACGAATTTGTGGAATTTGTGATCATGGAAAAAGTTCCAACTCCAATCATATACCAAGATTTCACATCTGTTATTAGTTTGATCACCAAAGGTGGTGGGATCACCAGGACTAAGCGCTTGAGAGCAAGAATGCATATAGGAAAGGAGGCATTTTGCTCTATGTTGCCTAAGAGTTTATACAAATTGTAAATTATCAACCTACAACGTGTTCCTTGACCACGTAGGCGATTTCACTTACGTGTTAGGTTTGTCACGTGGTAGTTGAACC
>CAAAJI010000689.1:0-15928 GCA_900642245.1 Fragilaria radians | reverse complement strand
AATGTCCCCGATGACGGTGAAAGCTGGTCGCAGCAATATAATTTGGAAAGGGAAGATGGAATTCACGACATTACCAAGAAGAAAACCAAGAAGCCAGTTTCAGGACGGAGACATCGTGGCTACCTTGAATCTTCTCGCGAAAGTGTTGATTCTATCCCCACTCGTCATTGGACCGAAACCCAGCATCATCAAAGGATGCAACCTACCTATGAAACGTCGGCGAACGTCCAAGATGACGAATTGCCAAGGCCTCTCAAATTCGAGGCAACCTTTTCCCCACCCTCAGATGGTGGTATCGACTTTCGGCGACCAGTTCCATCCGCCTTTTCTCAGGAGCAATGTCTTGCGATGTCACTTCAGTCGTATTCAAATGTGTTTCCTTCACAGCATCTTTCGTTTCATCATCCGTCTAATTTCTCTCCACAATCTGGTCCCGTTCATCATGATTCATTTATGTCCCAACAGCCATCAATATCTCCGACGATGCTACACCAGCCATTCATCAACTTTCACCCGAATGATCAATGTGGAAATCCTAATTTGCCATACTACCAGCAAGATCCTCGGATGATTCCATCACGCCTCGTTGCACAAGGCAACTTTTTACCGCCCGAATATTCATCATATCAGGTTCAAACAGTAAGACATGATTCAACAAGCGATGCACATAATTGGGCTCATGTGTTTCCGTATCAAAGCCATCACAACAATGCTTACAATAATTTTAATCCTCAAATCATTCCAGTCGACAATTGTAGCATGATCCAAGCTTCAGAAGTACCATGGGTTGAGAACTCGGGATATAATCATCATTTGCATCCTGTCGTAAATCAGATATCTGCGTCGTCACCAATGTGTCCTATTCAACAGCCGAACCATTGGCACTGCCCTACTCCTCCAAACCAGTCCCACTTGCATCGAGAAAGTCCATTAGTAGCTCAGAAACCACAGAATTATGGCATGGAGGAATGTGAGCATAAAAAGGGATACCCTGCAGAAGGTCATATTGAAGAAATCAACGCCACAAAGCGAAAAGACCATCGTAAGCGTAACGATAAAAAACAATTAAAGTTAAAGGCTTCGTCAAGCTTCATCTCCTTAAAAGAGAAAAATCTCGAGAAACTGCAACCCTCTAGGAATAAGAAGACACCTCCAATGCAGTCCACTGCCTCCAATAATAAAAAAGCCACAACAGAAATGCTTGTTTCTGGCGGCTCAACTAGACGTGGAGCCAAGGGACGCCAGAAGAGTACTGTCACGGAAACCAATCCAGAAGAATCCAAGCAATCTGAACTTGTAGAAAGTCCAGAAGTGCGTGCGATTTTCAAGGAATTCTATCGTCAACTTCGTCTAAATGAACGCTCATCGATATCTGAAGCAGAGGCATATGCATTGAAAGCCTTGGAAAGTGGTACTATTCCGGAGAAAACACATTGGAGGATATACCTCGAACTGGCGGACCTTGCGAAAAGGTCTAACAAGCTTGAAGAAGCGCGTAACTTATTCGCTAAAGTTTGCGACTTACAACCATATGCATGTCAAGTTTGGCTTGAGTTTAGTAAATTGGAAGAAGAATGGGGTCACTTGGCACGATGTTCTAAGATTTTGCATGAAGGACTAAAATACTGTCAACTAAACGAAAATTTGCTTACTAGATCCATCAAACACGAAGAGAAACTAAGTAATCTACCTAAAGCCAGGGCGCTTTTGGCTCGTTTGAAGCATGTTGGGATAGATCGTGTGTGGCGAACGGTATTAGAAGGAGCTCTCATGGAGAGCCGTAATGGAAACTACGTCATTTCAAGGAGAGTTCTAAAGTATCTCGTGCATCATATTTCTTGGTATGGGCCTTTGTATCTGGAGGCCTATCGCTTGGAGCGTGACTTGGGTCGAACTGAAGACGCTTTATCTATTGTAGAGAGAGGACTGAAAGCAATACCTCGCTATGGACCCCTCTGGTTTGGAGCTTTTAGACTTTGTGAGAATTTGGACTTGAAAGATAGAGCATTCCACCTACCAAGAACAGCTCAGATGTTAGAGCGAGCTGTCTATTCTATTAGTCGCGAATTGGTTTGGAAGGTTCATCTTGAAGCATGCCAATGTATGGAACGTGCTGCATTAGCGTCACTGGCAGATGCCACTGATAGCCAAACCGTCGACAAAGCTCTTGTTTTGTGCCGAAAGCGTGTTTGTATGACCGCACTCTGCTGTCCACCTAGTCTCTCTTGGAAAGTATGGCTTGCTGGAGGTAGAATGGAGCTATCCGCAGGAAATATTCAGGTTGCACGAACTCTATTTAACCGAGCTCATAACGTAGTCCCAGAGAAAGGACGTATCGCGACGTTGCTGGAATGTGCTCGTCTAGAAGAGTTTGACGGGGATTTGGATCTGGCAAGAGCCATTTTGTGCAAAAGCCGACAGGAATTAACATCGGATTGGAAAATTTGGTTGGAGAGTGTCCTACTCGAGATTCGAGATGGCAAGTTTCTCCGTGCAGTGAATCTTGCAAAGCAATCCCTTGTAAAACATTCGGGAACTGGGAGGTTATGGGCAGCACTCGTTCAGCTCAGTTATTTCGAAGGAAACGAGGATCTTCAACTTTCAAAACTTGCCACTGCCTTGCAATTTGTGCCCAAGAGTGGAGAAGTGTGGTGTGAGGGAGGGCGTATTCGTCTTAATCCATTTTCCAAGTTTTTCAATCTCTCTGATGCCAGTCGTGATTTGTTTTTCGCAACTCGGTTCACTCCACAATACGGGGATGGTTTTTTAGAAACGTTGAGGTTGGAAATCATTGAACGATGGGTGTTACCCATGGCATCATGTGTCTGGGAAGCAATTCTTCCTTTGTACGATACTCAAATAGAGAATTCCAATACATGGGTTTCAAGTTTGATCATTGCTAGTGTTAAACTTATGAGTAAGGCAATGCGAAATTCTAGTAATGGAGAAGTGCATGAGGAATGTGACATTGAGATTAGTGACAAGTCACTAATTCCCTCTTTACAAGCGCAGTTGGAGATTGGAAAGCTAGATGATTTGTTTCAATCTTCAAATCTCGAGCTGCGTTGTGCCAATGCTGATCCAAACTATGGATCAATGTGGTTTTGCTGTAGAAATGCACCGACTGATTCTGCCAGAGATGTCCTTAGACAGGCTAGGGACAAAATTTCTGATGACATAAAGTCTAATGTACATCTCTATGTTTCAGCGATAATTCGATATTGTGCAATCATGGCAGCATGGAAGGAAAATATAACGAAGACAGGTGAAGTATCTCCAAGACTTCACAATACGAATTTTATTGAATTTACTCGAGACATTCCATCTCTACAAGATGTTTTGTCTTCTAATATTTTGGATTCCTCTGATCGTACGGTGTTTTTGGAAAATTCCGTATCAGGGATTCATTTCTTGAGTGGTTTGACAACATTGAACCAGCAGAAACCTCTTCAAAGCATGTCTGTCATTGAACGAAAGAAAATACTTTTCGGGAGCGATGCCTTATTCTCGTGAACATCAAAGTATCAAACATTTTAGAGATCTTCATAGCCTTGGAGGTTGTGACGCATCTTTGCAGTTTTCCTTATGTGTGTTAACAAAGAGGAACTCTATTTATGTACACGCTGTTAACATTTAATTCAGTAAACATTACTAAAAACAAAACTCATTATCCCTATTTTGTAAAGCAATTTTGGATTATCAGTTATCAGGTCCATAGATGTAGCGTGATATTTTTCTAACCCCAAGCTTTGTGAACTTTTACCTGATTTGTTTGAAAGCGCCAAAACGGGTAATGTGATAAAAAACTCAAAATTGACAAAAGCCAGCGATTTGCTAATTTATTGCAGAACCGGTTGATGGAAAATTCATAAATAAAAAAATTCCGTTTAAGATCGTATCCCAAATTCACAAATTCGATGATGCGACAAACGATTTTTTCAAACTCTAAGAATCTTCGTGTTTTATCAAGTGCGTGGGATAACTTTATCACATTGCCTCGAAATAGTCGTGATTGCTGAATTTTTCTATCACATTTGGTACTTCTAATCAGGCTATAGATTCCGAAGTGACTTACAATGTTTACGCTGACCTTCTGTTAATTACATTTTGTCGATTGGGAATCGAAATTTCAAGATTTTAATGTAGTATTTGCTTTCCTTTTCTGAGGCTACACTTCAGTCCTCAAGTGTAAATTAAAAAATTAATGTTATCTAATAAAAATGATGAAAATTAGCTACTCCTTTGAGATGTAGTCTAAAGACCACATTTATTTGCTATTTCATTATATCGTTGGCAAAGGTGTAGACTTGTCTCAAGTTCGCGTCTTTATGTTTTAGGACACGGTGTCGAAAATGGTAGAACTTTGGTCACTTGGAGTATGGGTGGCTTACTCGTACTACCAGGTTTCACATGAGGAGTGGCACCAGCATCTAACGTTCCGACGATAGTAGCGCGATATCCGATCACCTGTGTCCCAGTTTTGCTGCAAGTGCTGCATTTGCCAACTTTTCGGGCAGCTGCCACGACCAACTTATTTCCATTGCTGTCAAGCACGACATTAGGGACAAAGTCATTGCCCTCTTTATATCCCTTGGGCTTTATCATTACGTTATATCCGGAAGCAACGCAATCGGGGACATCCACAAGGCAGTGAAGGGTGTGCTTGTGTGGATTGCTTAGTGTTCGTAAGCTTGGATTATCCAAAAGAGTACCTAGATTGATACAGAGGGTGCTGGAGCGGTTTAAATAAACGTAACGAAGATTCAGATACAATTACAGGTTAACTTTCCCAGCAACAAGAATTTGGAACTTACTCCATGATATACCCTTTGACACAATACGATTTCCTTGCCGTAGCTGCTAAGGCAGTATGAATGCAGGTCATGACCAGAATAAGGATTTTCATCGTCCAGACAGTTAAGGAAAGTGATTTTTATAGGTGTTCTGACGGCTAAGGACCTAAATTTTGGTCGCGAATATAAAGCAAGTAAACTTGACACAGATCTCCTTTTCCAAGAAAAAAGAGACCTCCCCTTCGTAAAACGTGTTGGAACGGTAACATATTGTCGCGAATCTCTCTAAGAGCCCCCTCCCCCCAAATTTAGTATGAGAATTCAGAATAACGTTCAAGTTAGATGATTCCATGATTTTATGTACTCAAAATTTGCTGCCACTTACTCAGGACGTCAATGTCAGAGCGATATGGGTAGTCAATGACCAAAACCAATCCAATTTTTGTAATTGTATTTCTTTATCAAGCACGCAAAAATATCAATTTTCTCAAAACTTGTTATTCAAAATGGAATTGATAACTTCCTACAAGAAAAGAATTAGCAAACATATTTTTGCTCAAATGCATGGTTGAAGATATGGGATTTTGACACTTGTAATCTTTTCGGATGCAGAAGATTTCAATTAGAAATGGTTGTCATGACGTGGATAAGATTTGAAAAAGGAGCTGTTCTTATGCAACTACTTTAAAGTCTGATTGCCGTAATTAAAAGATAAGTATTAAACAAGGTTTTAATTGAGGCATTGCTACTTTCGGATTGATACCTTGGGAGGAGTGTGGCTTTTTAACAAATGGCTTAAATGGATGATGGATTACATAAGTTTTCAGTATTTGCGTGACTGTTAACTCGGTTGACTAATTTGTTCAAAGCCATTTTGTAAAGGTTTTTACTTTTGTGATAGAATATTGTGATCTCATTTTTGAAACACTTATTGCTAAAAGCTTTGAAGAAGGAAAAGTGACGGAAGAGATATTTGTTCCCTCTGATCCCTAATCCATTGGCCCAAATAGGTGTGGTGACAACAACCTATCCCTCTCCACAATACAAAAAATCGATCTATTATCCTATTTTATAGCAAGAATCCTTCGGGACAAATTTTTCCTTAATGATTCAATTTTGTTTCATTAAGAACAGCTGTAATGTGGAGGTTATAAGTTGATTTGATTATTTAGATTGTAGTTTTCATTGAAGTAGAGTTCATGGTTGTGCTTTTTAACCGTCTGATCTGTAAGTAGCAATTGCCATGCCAAGAACTGAAAGGCTGGCTTGTTCCTTACACTTCAGCTTGAAGAACAGTGAGCCATTAAAGTAACAACGAATTGTAGGACTAATATCAGTGGTGATGACAGGGCAGAAATTTCCATCTTGTAACTAACAGCTTCTTCCTTTCGAAATGTCTGATGACTCTTTCTTGACTTGCAGAACTTGTCAAAGGATAGACGGTAAAATCCCTGCTGGAACACGTACAAGAAAATAAAGAATAAAAAGAAAATGTAATTTGTTAATGCTTTGTAGACCGATACATATCAATACAAAAAATATGACAGAGTTCATTTCATTCTTGCGTGCCATTCTTTTGTACTCCTTTTCTGTGCTTAGCTACCATCATGTTTTGATGCACACCACATGTGTTTTAAGTGTCAAGGTATCTTTGAGTAATCAGACTTGATTTGCTGCTGGTTATGAAAGGGATAGTTTATCAATGGCAGAAATACGAATGCATGAGTAGAGTTCTTATTTAAACAAAAGTAATAAGAAATGTTTTTGAAGATATTCCACAATTGTGAACGACTGCCAGACAGGTGTCAGCCATTTTGGAATGAATGATGGATACAATGGCGTCAAATTGACTTTAAGTTGTTGAGGGTATACTGGCTCAATGTTGCTACATATACGAACCGAGGTGTTTGGAATACGTAATGATATATATATGTGAGATGTTCAGATATTGTTCATGAAGACTTTTGATGAGGGTAAGTTCATGTGACATGTTCAGATATTATTCATGAAGACTTTTGATGAGGGTAAGTTCATTTATTGAGATTGACTTTTCTAGTGCCCATGTAAGTATACATTCAATTGAAAAAGCGGATATAAGCACAAGCTCTATTGCTTGTATTGTGTTGGTAATTGTTGATGTTTTGAAGTGTTGGAAAGCAACAAAGTCTTGAATCTTTCTTCGGAACGAAGTTGGCTCTGTACTATGCAATGGTTTGAGATAACATAAGGAATAAGCCCATTATAAACGATACGACACGGTCACTTAGTTAATGGGAAAATATAAATGAATGCATTAAACTTCTAATTACATTTAAAAAGCAACTGCTAGGCTAACACTGATTACGATGAGAAGCTTCACTACCTGCATTGATATCGAGCTAGACTCTGACATTGGGTCATCCTCGCCTGACGTATTAGAGTTGTCAGAATCTTTGGAATCATCCATAGTAGTATTGCCAGAATCATTTGAATCAACCGAAGTAGTAGAGTTCCCGGATATTTCAGGACATTCTGAGGAGTATGGAAGAACTTCAGTAACGCGAAGAGTTGGCGGCGTACTATTCATTCCAGCCTCAAAATGAGGACTAGCACCTGCATCCAACATTCCTACGACGGTGGCTCGAAAGCCCATCACTAGAGTTCCCGTTTCGTTACATGTACTACAATCACCAACCTCTCGAGCAGCTGCCACAACCATATCATTTCCCTGACTATCCAGAATGACGTTGGCAACAAAATCATCCCCATCTTGATATCCCTCGGGCTCCACCATCATTTGATATCCGGAGGCAACACAATCCGGAACGTCCACGAGACAATGAAGCGAGTGTTTATGAGCGTTACTTAATGTTCGTAGAGACGGGTTATCCAATAACGTTCCAAGTTTAATACAGAGGGTGCTTAAAGAGAGTTCGTAAAGTGAGAAATGATTGTCCAAGGCAAAAGTCGAGTGACAACCGAAGGTTTCAACTTACTCCATGACATATCCCCGAACACAGTATGCTTCACTTGCTTCTTCTGCGAAGAAGGCATGAAGGAAAGGCAATATCAGAATAACGATTCTCATCATTCTATCGATTTATATTTTGGCAAAATATGTAATCAATCCAATAGGAAATGAGAAGTATTTTTTGGTCGCGAATAGAAGAGAGAGAATACGAAAGGTACTACTACCTAATACCGTAAATTCGCGGTTAAAAGTGCCGATGTCAAAAAGTGAAGTTTGGAATTTGGAATCGAATTTGAACTTGCAGGAACTTTATTTCCTTCGGATTTCTGCATTCCTATTGTTGGAAAAATTCTCCAGAAAAGGACTTAGATGATGGCAGCAATGTTGGAAGGCAGGTACTTTTTTGCCGACTGCATGACTCCTGACAACAAACTTCACTTCCTCAAAGAATTCAATACTACTATATATTTAAACTGAGTAAACATGCATAGTAAAGAGTGCAGATGAATAGACAGAGTGCCAAGTATGTCAAAACAATTGGATTTATTATCGGGTACTAGTTATTGGTGCTGCTTTGAATACAGTAAAATTATTCGCCTGTTCCAAGCAATTGTGGCTTGCACATGGTGTTGATTTGGAGATGGCTGTTTTGGGTGGAAGACAATCCATAAACAAAGTAATAAAGAGTGCAACTAAGTCAGATGATCAATCAAAAGAGTTTCTGGAGCAATGATGGTCTAAATAAAAGCTCAATGTCTATTCTGTTATATTGTCTGAAGACAGAAGGGAAATACTTGAAGAAACAAAGGGAGAAATAGAAAATTTTGATGAGATTCTCTGCCAAATTCTGAATTGACTTACAATGCAATATAGAGTACCATTGCTTTCCGTACACAATCGTTCTTCAAATAACTTTTCTGCTTCATACTTAAGTGTGAATGACAAAAGGAACAAAACAAAACATGATCCCAGCTTCAATCTGACAGAAATGCCTCATTTATGACAAGAACAAGTTGCATTTGAAAAGCAGGGAAAGGGAGGTCATAGCACTAGAACAAGAATCTGAAGCAGCTGCCAAATTAACAACCACTAATATGCATCACAATTAAAGATTTCTTGTGTTCAAATGCAAGTATGACTGAGAGCTCATAAATGTGGAATTTGGAATCACATCCAATAACGTTCCAAGTTCAATGCAGAGTGTGCTCACAGAGAGTTCAAAAGGTGAGAAATGATTGTCCATGAGAGAGTGACAACAAAGGTTTCGTGGTTTTTTTTTCGAGCTTACTCCATGATTTATCCTCTGACACAGTATGATTCACATGCTTCTCCTGCAAAGACAAAATGAAAGTAAGGCAATGTCAGGATAAAGACTCTCATCCTTCACTCAACTTTTTATAGTTAAATTTAATATGATTTGAAAAGAGAAGTACACTTTGGTCGCGAGGATAATACTTTTTAAACTTGGAGTAGTTACCGTAAATTTGAGTTCTGTTAAAAAAGTCAGCGTGCCGTCAGGGATCTGGAATCGAAACAGAGTAATTGTAGGTGTGTTAATTCACGTGGAATTTGGAATCATATATTTAAAGGTAACATTTATCTAGATTGAATGATGATATTTCTTGAATCCCGTCACAACAGGAAGTGGCAAGAAGTGGGCACTGAATTAAAGGCGGTGAAAGATGGTAATGTAATGTAACACCTAAGATTTTTGAAGCTTATCACCCATTGTTTTTGGAGTTCCAGGAACACTAAAGTTTGTATGTGATTGAAAGAAGAGTTTCCAGGAACATCAGGCTTGGCATGGGATTGAAAGTCAATTAAGTTCTCCCAAGACTTAAATACAAACAACAAGCTTGCAAAATCTAATTTAAAAGAAGGCTATCTTGTGTTTTGTACGAAATTTATATATTACGATGAGATTCTTGACACATGCAGGAAACCCAATCAAGAGTTTGGAAGTGTATCATTTGTTGCATAAATCGAACATTGAATCTAAAAATGAATCATGAAGGGAGAAAAACGAATACGAATCTTGTGAGAGAAGCTTAGAAAGTAACAAGAGAGTAGAAAAGAGACGCGTTTGTCAGTTTGGTAGTGGCAATTTAAGCGATTGTTACGCATTGTGTAACGCTTCCAAAATAAAATAGGACCACTTCTAGCATCTGTGAAGTAATCTGGTAGCCAGATAGGTCAGTAGCCACAGTGCTATTTCACTTAACGCATGTAAGAAGATTCGGGATATATAGAGATATTTCGAACGTCATGAAACAATCATCCCAGAGAAATGTTCTTGAAAAAGGAATATAAATCAAGATATATCCCGTGGAAGGGGAAGTAGACGTATTACAAGACCAACAAGTTAGGGGCTATTGTCAGAAAGACAAGGCAACGAAACAAAAGTCATTAGAGGACTGCGTTTACTACATTGGATCTGCCAAGCAAGCAATCAACTCTGTTACAATAACAAAATATTATATCAATGAGATTGCTCAAGCATTTGAGTATTGAAAGTGTATTGCTCAGTCTTTGAAAGCAAGCGAAAACTGGATATTTATATTTAAAGACCAAAGTTTATAAAGTCAACAAGCAGGATGATACTAGAAGTGAAAGCGAAGAAGAACAGTGTAAAATACTTTACAAAGCGAAGATTTGAACCCATATTGACAGGGATAGTTCATTCAACTTTAATCTTTCCAAAGAGTATGTATTCGTTTTGTGGAGCAAGACACTTCAGACAAAGAGTCAGGCCCGTCCTGATATTGAAGTAATGGAGCAATTAAATGATCTGTAAAAAAATATGAAGTTATTACATTTGTAGATGTAATCAATACTTTTTTAATTTAAGAAGAGTGATGATGAGTCATTCATTCCTTTTAACGAAAGGTTCAAGTCTGCCAAAGACATCCTAAGTGGGCATATAGGAAGTCCATTTTATTAACTGAAAGTTAAATTAAAATTTGATGGCAAAGTAACACAAGAGAATGACAAGCTCAAAAAAGAGGCACTTGAACATTTGATGACAGTTATCTATACTGAAAATGCTGAATAGGACATTGATAAGGGGATTGTAAGTCAGTTTGCATTTGGACAAGGCCAATACATCAAGGGTGATATTTATTAATTTGATGAGACATGGAAGGAATGCAGCAAGAAGAATGATCCTCAGAAAAAAAGTCGAGATATACTTATCATTTGTGCAGATGGAGGGAAAGTGTTATTGCTGTGGCAAGCCAGGCCACAAGCCATAATGATGTCATAAGGCAAAGCCAAGATTAGAATGGGCAATAATTCAGTCTCAGTAGTTGTTCCAACAGAACTTGATGACAGGAACAAATACACAACAGATACAATCAGTCAGAGTGTGAACATTGCAGCAGAGTAATTCAAATATGAGTAACCCACCAAAAGCATGGATGGGAACACAAGTCAAACAGGGGCTTTTGACTGCTACTGCTCAAACTAGAACAGAGATGAAACAATGAATTTTCCGGACAGTCAAATTTCTGTGGACATTTTTTGCAACCCTAATTTGGTGGAGAAACTCGGGAGAGACATTATCACTTGCAACCAACGCAGGAGAAATGATTACCAACAAGAAGACTACAATATCTGGGTACGGATTAGGCTTGTTTGACGATAGAGCTACGTAGCAAATATGACAAAGTCACATTAAGTATTTATAATGCATGTAGATGAGGTGAGGTTTGATTTATTTTGAGTCCTGAGTACTTCTACTATTTTTAACCCACACACCAGCAAAGCATCAAGATTCAAGAATGCCACAAAGATGATAGAATCTGTGAATAAAACAAAACATTCTTCACAAAGCGTCAAGGGGAACACGCAACTAGTGCACTTAGATGAGAGGTTAGCCCGACAATGAAAGTCCTCAAGACAAAAATCAGGTCAAGTGCAAAAAGAAATTGTCCAATAAAATTTGAAAATACTAATATAGCTGGAACGTAGGTGTGGATGACACAGCGCAACAATCCAAGTATGATATGATCATTGGATACATATTAAAAATCGCGCTTGGAATGGAAATTCTATTCTCCACTAAACATTTGAAGTGGGATGGAATTGTAATTCCAATGCGTTCACCAAAAGCAAATTTGTCTTATTTGCACACACGAATACAAAATATTGGAAATCTCCAGAATGTGTTTGCAACAGCATCAACTCCCATGTCCATTCTTGATGCAAAATATGAAAAGGCAAACATAGATGCCACCATCAATTCACTTAAAAATTTAACTGGAATGCAACAACAACAGTTAAAAGCATTGCTTTACAAAATTGAACATTTGATTGATGAAACACTTGGCGACTGGAAAACAGATCCAGTAAGCTTAAGCTTAAGGAAGGTGCTACACCTTTTCAACTAGCGACATTTTTAGTTCCAAAAATACACGAAGACACGCTAAAAAGGAAATACAACGCCTGTGTGACTTAGGAGTTTTTAAACCCCAAGTAGCCTCAGAATATCAGTCTCCATCTTTCGTCATTCCAAAGAAGAATGGAGCGGGTCAGCCTTTAGAGTTTTGAATTCAAAACTAAAAAGGGTAGCATTCCCTATTCCTAAAATACAGGATATACTTACCAGTTTAAATGGACTTGAAAATAGGTTATTATACCACAGGCTTGACGCATCAGGCTTTGTACAATCGTTTTTCCGTGAGGGAAATACTCCTACCTACAATTACCCATGGGAGTTGGTAGCTATTTTTCAAAGCAAAATATCCCAGTTAATGGTTGGACTTGCCATTGTGAGGGCTTCGCTAGATGATGTTCTGGTAGCCCACAAAAGGTTCTTATCAGACGCTGTCACCTATGTCAAAGGTGTAAAAATCCCCGTAAGAAATACGGACACCTGTCTTTAAAAGGCATTGACCAAAACCCTCGGGAAAAAATATGTGTTGACCTAACAGTGCCATAAACCATTACAATAAAGCATGAAAAGGAACTGAACCTACATGCGCTCACAATGTGTGATCCAGCAACGGGCAGGTTTGAAGTAGCTGAAATTTGGAATAAAACATCCAAAGGACCTGCAAAGATTTTAGACCAAACATGGTTCTGCAGATATCCACAACCAAAGAGGTGCATTTGTGACATTGGGAATGAATTCTATGGTGAAGAGTTTCAAGAACTCTTACAATCATATGGCGTTAAACTGTCAAAAATCCTCAAGCTAATTTTGTTGAAGGTGTTCGACAAACTTTAGGGAACATGATCCTTTTGTCAAATAAAACTATTTTTACTTAGTTTGTTCGTTAAAGATACTCAACATCGCTATTTTTTCAGTTTTTTTTTTCAACGATATCGATAATTCGCTAAACAAGATCATTGATTGCTAAATCTTTGATATGCTAGAGAAATTAAGCTATATGTTAGACTATCTTTGGCATATCTTAACGGTTTAGAAAAGAATTTGCAACAGTAGTTATAGCGATTCGTTTATCACTAAGATAGAAAGTATTAAAATAAATTATAGGCTCACAAATTACACAAAATAATAATTTACAGTATAATTTTATTTTAGAACGAATTTATCTTTCCACTTGGAAAGGAATCTTAAATGCAACTGCTTTTGCATTGAGATCCACCTTTCATAAGAATCTTCAAAGTTCTCCAGGACAGCTTGTGTTTGGAAGAGATATGATCTTTAACATTCAAAACACTGCCAATTGGGAATGAATTAAACAAAGAAACAACGTATTATACAGTAAGGTAAGGATTTCTATTCCTTTCCAGTTATTTTAAAAAACTAAATCAGTCTTTGTTGTTGCAGAGAAGTAAAGACAGACGTTAGAATATCATTAGCACATCTCAACGGTTTTCAGAAAAGAGTTCGCAACGGTAGCTATAGCGATCCCTTCATTGCTAAGATAGATTTTAGCAGAATAAATTATAGGCTTACAATTTACACAAAATAATAATTTATAGTATAATTTCATTTTAGAACGAATTTATCTTTCCAGCTTATCACGACCCAGACTCCCTCAGCTACAAAGGTAACTACACAGGTAACTACAAAGGTAAAGCACTTGTGTTTTCTGATTTACTCATCTTGTTTGCATCAATACTTGTGTGTGTGTGTGTGTTTATTGTCATTTCTTGCAAAAATTCCTTTTCTGCTTGATTGCCAAATAGGTTTTAACACTCAACTAACACATCAGAGAGACAACTGTATAAAACAAGACAAGAAAAGTCTATAAAATTTTAGCGGCATAGCTAGAGAAAAATAGCAAGCCAGGAAAGATTTTGTACGACCCACGCCAGGCTTAATTGAATTTTTCCCAAACGCATCACTGCTGGAGAAGCAAGAATCTCCTAAAAACTTACCTTAAACCGCATTGCGGGAGAAGCAAGAAACTCCTTAAAACTTGGCTCTACCTCTCCGAGCATAAACCGAGAATTGAATGCCTATTCCTCGTTGACGCTCCCATCTGAGAGGCAGAAGAAAACTGTATAAATCCCACGTTGAAGGGCTACGGGAGTAGTTGCAGAGTGGAGGAGTAAACCTCAAATCCCTCTTGAAAGCACAAGCCCCGGGCCTGATGAGCGCTGGTGGGATAATGAACAAGTTATTGTTTAGCCTGGGACACATACAAGTCCTTAAAAGCCGCATCTTTAGGTTTTTCTACTTGTGGATTTACTTTTTGAGTGAAGTTGTAGCAAGGCAGACTATAAATGCTGGATAGTGCGCAAGTGGAGGCTTAGGCCCGAGCTATAACATAGACCAAGCGCAAAATTGGACAAAACTCCCCAATTTTGGGTGAGCTGACACAAGAACTAAAACACGTAAAGTAGCTGGCATTGGAATCCACAGGGGTACTCATCTTTGCTGGAAGGTCACAACGACTGAAACTTCACTCCTTTCAGTATAATCTATTTGAGTTTGACCGCTATACGTTACCCTCACCAAGCGGAATATTTCAGATGTACCGTGAGATATTAGGGGAGTAGTAAGATATTGTGATACTTTATATATTTTAGTTTTACCAGCAGAAAGTGGACTTGTAATGTCAAGTATTCGCGATGCTCTGGGTTCGAGCGCTACGTTGTGAAGGATCCTTTTGTCAAATAAAACTATTTACTTAGTTTGTTCATTAAAGATACTCTACATTGCTATTTTTTCAGTTGTTTTTTCAACTATATCAATAATTTGCTAAACAAGATCATTGATTGCTAAATCTTTGATATGCTAGAGAAATTAAGCTATATGTTAGAATATCTTCGGTATATCTTTACGGTTCAAAAAAGAATTTGCAACAGTAGTTGTAGCGATTCTTTTTTCGCAAAGGTAGAAAGTATTAAAATAAATTATAGGCTCACAAATTACACAAAATAATAATTTATAGTATAATTTTATTTTAGAACGAATTTATCTTTCCAGGTTTTCTATATAGATATTAAAAGAGAAACCTATAATCAAGTTTCCTTTTAAACAAAAGGAACAGCAATGAATCTTTGTTGGGAAGGTCCAAAAGTTCTTTCATTTATTCTAGATTCTATAATTTTTTCTTTATCGCTATCTTATTTGTTAGGCACGAACACGATTTTAGTTGGGATGTAAATGGGAATGCATTTAACTCATAATTAATTGTTAGAAAGCTGTTGCTAGACTAACGCTGATCACGATGAGTAGCTTCACTACCTGCATTGATATCGAGCTAGATTCTGACATCGGGGTTTCATCTAAGTTATTTGAGATACCAGAATCTTTGGAATCATCCGAAGCAGTCGAGGTTCCGGAATCATTGGAATCATCCGAAGTAGTTGAGCTACCGGAATCATTGGAATCATCCGAAGTAGTTGAGCTACCAGAATCATTGGAATAATCCGAAATACTTGAGCTATCAGAAATATTGGAATCATTCGAAGTAGTTGAGTTCCCAGAATCATTGGAATCATCAGAAGTAGTTGAGTTCCCAGAATCTTTGGTTTCATCCGAAGTAGTTGAGTTCCCAGAATCCTTGGAATCGCCCAAAGTAGTAGAGTTGCCAGAATCTTTGGAATCATCCAAAGTAGTAGAGTTCCCAGATATTTCAGGACATTCTGAGGAGTATGGAAGAACTTCAGTAACGCGAAGAGTTGGCGGCGTACTATTCATTCCAGCCTCAAAATGAGGACTAGCACCTGCATCCAACATTCCTACGACCGTGGCTCGAAAGCCCAT